>JACEEZ010001622.1:17500-62500 GCA_016584305.1 Chionoecetes opilio | reverse complement strand
ATATGGGCATGTGGCACGCTACCCTGAAACCGATCCTTCCCATCGGGTTGTATCTGTAAGATACAATCCGGCGTGCAGGAGGCCAAGGGGGCGCCCACAAGGCTCGTGGCTGGGGCGAGTTGATGTTTCTTGTCGAGAGCTACTTGGTATGGGAAAGGAGCCTGCATGGGGACTCGCGCGTGGTGACCCCCGGGAGTGGCGTCGTAGGGTGGGTGAGGTGACGCACCCTCCGGCGTATGCCCCCAATGATTGATTGATTGATATATAGGAAATAAGTTCCACTCTAGGGTCCCGTATACACTATACATGTCTCAATTGGTCAGTCATAACCTCAAAATCATGACTCATGGCATTTACTATTTCATTGTCCATAGCTATTGCACACATCAATGCACTAATAAGGAGAACTGTACTTATAACTGTCCTACAAACATTTTGTTTTCTTCAAGTTTCTTTCCATGTCCCCTCCCCTTGTGGCTTCTATGTCCCTCACATACATCTTCTTGTCAATTCTTTCCAATCCCTACATGCATGTAGCTCTATACACTGCTATCAGTCTCCTGTTTTCTTCTTTCCTCCAATGATGACAAGTCCAATTTCTCTAACTTCTCCTCTTAAGTCAGATTTGATAGACTGAGAAAATTCTTTGTGGCCACTCTTTATATTCCTTTTTCTTGTGTGGGGATCAAACTAACATGGCTAACTCTAATCTAGGGTGTATTATGGCCACAATCAATTATCTTTGCATATCCTTGTCCATATAGATGAAAGCTGTTCTGATATTTGTTACAAAATTGCATGTAGTACCAACAGTATATTAATAAGATTCTCTGGTGATAAATCATCTTGAATTACTTTAAGGTTATTATCCTCTATTCTTTGTTAAAAGTCACACTTCCCATTTTGCAACTCCATCTTATCTTCTGGGTACTCTTGCCAATCCTTTAATATTTTACTCTTTATTGTACTAAATTAAATAATTCACATTTGACTCTATTAATTTTTCTCTAAAAATCTTCCTACTACAGCCTGCAATCCTCATTTTTCACCTTCATATTCAATCATCCCTAAATAGGCTCACATGCCTTTTTTTTTAAACCATCCACATCATAACATTGAGGATAAGAAGGTGCCAGACCTGAAATTCGTGGAACTCCACTTATCACACTTCTCCATACAGACATACAGTCTTTTATCATAATGATCATTATCATCCATCTTCCTTTTACGAAGTACTTCATCCATTTCAAGACATTCTTATCGAGTCCACCTTCATACTCAACTCTACAGCAGGCTCTGATGGGAGACTTGAGTCAAGAGAGGTTAGAAAGAGAGATGATTATGAGATATTACAAAAAAATGTACCATATTTTTCATATCAGTTTTCAAGACTAATTTCAGGTTGAAAATATCGAGCTTTTATTTATACACTTTACAACATCAGCTCAATTGTGTATTATTATTCTGCATAGTAGTTATTTCAAATGAGAGTCTGCACATTAGGATAAAGGGCACCATAAGACAGACTCTAATAAAAAATAAATTGCGGGTGTTATGAATGACGCAGTGTTAGGGAGCGAGAGTAAGGCCTTGCGCACGTTCCAACACAGAGCAGGGCAGCACAGGATTATGTATCTAGTTACCATAGCTGATGGCTTATATAAACTGTCCGCACGGTATTTATGCAGAGTCTTAAAGTAATCGTCCAGGGCAGACATTCAGAAAGAGTTAAAGGGCACAGTGTTTAGCTTAACTAACTTCCTCTATTTGTACAACCCGGAAGTCGCGGAGATTCTGGTACGAGATATGGCAGTGGCGCTACGGTGCCACTATGGGTGATCTTTTCCGCTTGATAATCTCTCTATTCGTAACTGGTCTTCCTGCCATTTGGGGGAAGCAACCACCCCGGGAGGCGGGTCACAAACCCCGGCTAACACCCGATACCCATCACGGCTGGATGGACAAGGGCTTGGGGTTTTATTAAGGAAAAGGGAGCCATTATACCTTCAGTCTGATGCGTGGCGGTTAGTGGCAGCTACCCGCCGGGCTGGTGAAGCGAGGTGGTCTCGGTCAGGGTCTCGGTGAGGTGCCGCCGTTCACCACTCGGCCCATCACCCCATAATAAACTCACCACGAGTGTAGGAGATAGGTTTAAGGCCTAATTTCATTTGTATACTTGCCCTGTTCAGTTCTTGAGTCAGAAAACATCATATATACTCAATTTATGAGTATTTTTATGTATATTGCGTACTCTACAACTGCCTAGAGGCAGTTGCCTGGTTTTGACAGCTCAACGTCATTTAAATACGTCATCAATCTGCCCGCAGAATGCCAAAAGTTGCCCAAAACAGCTGTTGGAAGTCGCTAGGTCGTGAAGACCGGAAGTTAGCCTCTCTGAATGTAGCCCCTGACCATTTCATCATTCCTGATTTGATGTAGTTAGAGTATAGCCATTATCGAGTGTATCAACAATATGTTGTCACTTTTTGCATCCAGTCAGCCGTTTTTGAATAATCCGCAATCAAAATCTGTAAATTCCCCGAGCTTCGAAAACGCTCATGGCAACTGGCAGACGATGCGCCACGGCTTGGTGACGTAGCAAAAGGGAGGCTCCTCTTCCCGCGCTGCTGTGTGTGTGTGTAGTAGTGTTTGTGTGTGTGTGTAGTAGTGTTTGTGTGTGTGTGTGTGTGTGTGTGTGTAGTAGTGTTTGTGTGTGTGTGTGTGCGTAGTAGTGTTTGTTTGTGTGTGTGTGTGTGCGTAGTAGTGTTTGTGTGTGTGTGTGTGCGTGTGCGTAGTAGTGTTTGTGTGTGTGTGCGTAGTAGTGTGTGTGTGTGTGTGTAGTAGTGTTTGTGTGTGTGTAGTAGTGTTTGTGTGTGTGTAGTAGTGTTTGTGTGTGTGTAGTAGTGTTTGTGTGTGTGTGTAGTAGTGTTTGTGTGTGTGTAGTAGTGTGTGTGTGTGTGTAGTAGTGTTTGTGTGTGTGTGTAGTAGTGTTTGTGTGTGTGTATATGTGTGGTAGTGTTTGTGTCTGTGTGTGTAGTAGTGTTTGTGTGTGTGTGTGTAGTAGTGTTTGTGTGTGTGTGTGTGTAGTAGTGTTTGTGTGTGTGTGTAGTAGTGTTTGTGTGTATGTGTAGTAGTGTTTGTGTTTGTGTGTGTGCGTAGTAGTGTTTGTGTGTGTGTGTGTCAGTAGTGTTTGTGTGTGTGTGTGTGTGTGTGTGTGTGTAGTAGTGTTTGTATGTGTGTGTAGTAGTGTTTGTGTTTGTGTGTGTGCGTAGTAGTGTTTGTGTGTGTGTGTGTGTGTGTGCGTAGTAGTGTGTGTGTGTGTGTGTAGTAGTGTTTGTGTGTGTGTGTGTTGTGTGTGTGTGTGTGTGTGTGTGTGTAGTGTTTGTGTGTGTGTGTGTAGTAGTGTTTGTGTGTGTGTGTAGTAGTGGTTGTGTGTGTAGTACGTAGTGTTTGTGTGTGTGTGTGTGTGTGTGTGTAGTAGCTTTTGTGCGTGTGTGTGTAGTAGTGTTTGTGTGTGTAGCAGTGTTTGTGTGTGTGTGTGTGTGTGTAGTAGTGTCTTTGTGTGTGTGTGTATAGTAGTGTTTGTGTGTGTGTGTGTGTAATAGTGTTTGTGTGTGTGTGTGTGTGTGTGTAGTAGTGTTTGTGTAATGCCCATTATTCGGGAGAGATAGTATGAGAATTATTATCATATAATTCCCGAGCTATGTCTTGTAAGTAGTTCATTTTTTTAGTTTCACGGGTGACTCATCGCCTTTCTTTCTAAACCGCCATTTTGTTTATCTTCTTTCCTTCCTCTCCGCCATTTTCTTTCTTCCTTCCTTCCATTCCCCCCCCCCCCGACATGCCGTATGCGAGGCAAAATCCGTGGGATAATTATTCCGCGATCAGTGATAACTAATGAGTTCAAATCTTTTCATCTTTCCCCAGCTATCTGATCAGACCGAGTAACACTCCCAGATTCTTAATGTCTTTCAAAATAATCCCTATCGTTATCGGTCATGGTCATACATGGACGTGTTAGTAAAGATACGCGCTAAATTGAAAGTCTACCAAGTTTCTAGGTTCACTTCCATACCCTCTCGCTCTTGAAAACGAGTTCGGACTTTTGACGTGAAAACAAATCACTCCCTTCTTGGGTATTAGATTAAGCATATTAAATTCTTCTATATCAAAGTAACAGGTCTGTATTATAGGCAGCCTTTTCTTAAGTACGCGAGTTTTCATTATTTAAATAGTTATTTCGGGATTATAAGCTCTTCATTTGAGGTCACGGCGAGACCATTCAAACAACTCTCCTTTTGTGCGGAGGGCCATAACGCCATGAGACGCCAGTCTCCATCCATCCTTCACATAGGTAAGTCGCCGGCCTGCGCTCCTGTTTTTCCCCCCCCCCTTTTTCCTTGTTATCTATATTTTCAAATATGGGTAACAATGTTTAGTTTACGCTAACGTAAAGGAGGTCTACCCATCCTTATAAGTATTATTAAAAGGAGTCTCCATCCATCCTTCACATAGGTTTCGACGGAGGAGTCTCCCTTCATCCTTCCTGTGGGAAGAGGCTCGCTCGGGTCCCTCTCCAAGCCATATGGTCATTGTGAATACACACACAACCCAGTACTCTCACCTTTTCTCTCCTATATATATATCTTCCATGTATAATTATAAATATTAAGCGGTATGTTACCTAAGTGTAGGATAATTCATTAAATAGGATCCAGTGAGGAGAGTTATGCTCCTAAGAGCTTCCTTTCATCACATAGGAAGAGTTTCCTGTATCAGGGTGTAAAGTTTTTTTCTTACATCCGATTAGAGTTTTCCGGTGTTAGATTAACCCTCATATGTTGGATATGATCTCAAGCAAGAGACATACTATGTCACTATGAATAAATAGGATGATGTTTCAAATATAGTTCTTGTGTTTATTATAAAACCCCAGGTGATTATTCTGTGTTAGGACAGTAATTCCCCACACTTCCAAAAGAGTCAGCCTTACTCGGTATATTCCACGTATCATCACGAAATATACAATTTTATCCCACGGATACCAAGGACTACTCGGTTAATTCCACCTAACATCCTCCCAATATAACTAAATAATATTAAAACGTGCCCAGGGATTAACCAAGGAACTACTGCCGGGCTGGTGCAGCACTTCCCTTAAACCTAAACCCCTATCATTCCCCCTAATACATCCCCCATTTCAGTATTCTCGCAGTGAGAAGTGGTCATACTATATCACATAGTGAGTCATAAGACTAAGGTAAATCCTCCATTCAAGTTGTAATCTTTTGTCAAATTATAATCAAGTAATATCATTCAAGTAACGTTGACCAGTTAAACTCCCCCATAGGAGTTACCCCGAAATACCAGCAACACATTTGTGTGTGTGTAGTAGTGTTTGTGTGTGTGTAGTAGTGTTTGTGTGTGTGTGTAGAAGTGTTTGTGTGTGTAGTAGTGTTGAACCTCAGCAGGCTCCGCTAACACCTGTTCATCCCCCTCGTGCTCTGGCTCAAACATATAGGGTTGGTCTCCCATCACAATCTGGTTCGTTTTCCTCATATACGCGAGCAGCGTCATTTAGTTCGGTCTCAGATTAAGCATTGTACTCTAGATCTATCACAGCGACAGATTCACTGTCTGACACCGAAGTACAATCGCTCATCATAACATTTGCCGACAGGTCTCACAGAGGCAGACGAGTGCTGTTTACATTGGAGCGTTCCTTTTGTGACGTCATCAATAACATGCGTAGCCTTGCTGGAGGGAAGTAATTTTTTTTCGCGCGCTTTTTACAAAAGTCGTGTTTTTACGGAAATAAGGCCTGGAAATCAATTATTTTTGGTGGATTAGATGTTTTGAATGTACATTCAACATAATTAGGCAAAAAAAATTGGGTCTGGACGATTACTTTAAGGTTTCTTGGGGACCGTCCACATAAAACATTATTTTCATTGGATACATTTGATATTGCGACATTTGTTGTATTGTTTACCTCAAGTTCATGTCATGCAAGTTTCAATAAATTTGAAAGTTTTGTTTTTTATATGAAAATATTTTTTATATTATTTTACTGGTTTTTTCAATATTTTAAATGGAAATACAGGAAATACGTACAACTGGAGTAAGCTGTAAATTTTACAAACTAATCAGGATAGTATGATACAACTTTTGTTCTAGTTCATTAACATAATGTTAAATCCCTCAAGAGTCACATTTTTTTAAAATAAATGAAACAAAACTTTCATCAATTAAAATGTTTGTAACTCATGAGGGATTTAATATTTGTAAATGAATCTAGTACAAATTTTTTATTATTTTATCCTAATAATTTACAGCTTATTCAAGTCTTCCCTGTATATCCATTTGAAATATGCAACAAAAAACAGTAAAATATATAAAAATGCTTAAATAAAAACGATGCATCCAAATTTATCAAAACTAGCATGATTTGAACTTGAGGTAACACTAAAGAAAATATAGCAATATCAAATGTATCCAATGAAAATGACATTTTAAGTGGACGCTCCTTTAGATATATATATATATATATATATATATATATATATATATATATATATATATATATATATATATATATTCTATTATCATCATTCTTCATCATCTCTTCTTACTCTCTCCTCTCTCTCTCTCTTTTCTCTCTCTCTCTCTCTCTCTCTCTCTCTCTCTCTCTCTCTCTCTCTCTCTCTCTCTCTCTCTCTCTCTCTCTCTCTATTATATATATATATATATATATATATATATATATATAATTCTTAAGTTATTTGATAGGGGTTCTAGTCCTTGTTGTATTAGGTAAGGTATATTTAGGCAGGCATATGATTTTTGTTGGTCCCAATGGCTCCGGTAACAGGAACATTAACAGTTCTCTCCTTCTGAATTTTGCAAGGTCCAGAAGGTTGATAATTGCAGGTTCTCGGTATCAGAGACCAGAGCTGCCCTGCTGGACATGGTATAGTAATGCCGGAGGGGTAGCTAAGGAGATCGACGACATCCTAGTTAGTTCTAGTTAGTAGTCTAATTAGTTAGTTGGATGATCCTCCAGGACTGCAGGGTTTACCGGAGTGCTGAGTTCCTTGCAGCTGATCACAGACTTGTTGTTGCTACACTTAAGCTTCACGTCAAGTCTAGAAGAATCTCAAGAGGTAACCATACTGTGTTTCATCTTGAGAAGCTTAATGACTTGACGTGTGCCCATGACTACGCGGAGGCAGTCTCAAATCGCTTTGATGTACTCGATGCCCTGGAGGACCCTGTAGAACTGTGGGATACCTTCAAACGTGAAACTCTCCAGGCTGCCAAGGAGTGTATTGGGGAGCGCCTGAGGTCAAGACGTGGTTTTGTCTCAACGGAGACGCTGGAGAATATCGAAGAGAGTCGCGCTGTCAGGCTTGCTGGGAACCGGGACCAACACAGGGTTCTGTCACGCAGGACTAGAACCCTCCTGTGGAGAGACAAGGAGAGGTATGTCAGGAGTCTCGCTGAGGATGTCGAGGGCCATTTGAACGCTAATGACCTCCGACCCGCCTACCGAGCCTTGAAGAAGCTCCGTTCCAATTCTCCATCTCGGGCGAGTGCTATCCGAGCAGCAGATGGGCGCCTCGTGTCGGATATGGATGGACAGATGGCTCATTGGGCTGAGTACTTTGAGCAGTTGTTCACGGTGGACCCTCCAATTGGGCAGCTCCACACCACTGGATTACGGGCAGTGGATGCCGATCCTCCCATTGACGAAAACGCATCCTCTCTTGACGAAGTCAGAGAGGCTGTAGCAAAGTTGAGGGGTGGAAAGGCAGCTAGTGTTTGTAATATCAGTGCGGAGCTCCTCAAAGCTGGGGATGAGGCTACGATCCGCGGGTTGCATGCTGTCCTGACTGCCGTGTGGCAATCAGGTACCATTCCTCCTGACTGGAAAAGGGGGCTGATCGTCCCTATCTGGAAAGGGAAAGGGGACCGTCAGGACTGCAACAATTACCGCGGTATTACATTGCTCAGCGTGCCAGTCAAGGTGCTTGCCCATCTGTTGCTGACACGGATCCGCAGTCATCTGCTGAAGCATCAGAGACCTCAGCAGTCTGGGTTCACGCCTGGTAAGTAAACAACGGAGCGTATCCTAGCACTTCGTGTCCTGGTGGAACGCCGACGTGAGTTTCGACAGGGGATGCTCGCAGCCTATGTTGATCTCAAGAAGGCGTTTGTCTCAGTGCATCGTGAGTTACTCTGGGATCTTCTGTAACTTCGCGGGATTCCTGCAAGGACTATTGGTTTGATGACTGGTATGTACTCTGGGACTGAGAATGCTGTGAAGTGTGGGGGAGGTATATCCAGCTTCTTTCCTGAGTGAGGCACGGGTGCGTCCTTGCCCCATCACTTTTCAACACTTATATGGACTGGGTATTGGGCAAAGTTGTAGATCAAAGTGATTGTGGAGCATCCCTCGGCAACACCAAGATCACTGATCTTGATTTTGCCGATGATTCAGTAATCTTTGCTGAGTCGCTTGAGTTCCTGGAGATGGCTCTCGAGGCGTTGCACGAGGAGGCAAAGCCTATGGGACTTGAGGTCTCCTGGCTCAAGACCAAGGTCCAGGTGTTTGGAGGCTTACTAGATGAAACAGTACAGTCTGTTCATGCGTGCGGCGAGGACATTGAGAGCTTGGAAAGTTTTACATACCTTGGTAGTCCATAATGACGGCGGATCGCGTCAAGAAGTCTTACGGCGGATTGGCATAGCCCACGGTGTTATGGACTCGCTCAGCTCGAGTATTTGGCGTTGTCGGTACCTGTGCAGGAGGACAAAGATCCGGATCTTTAAGTCGCTTGTGATCCATGTCTTACTCTATGGTTGTGAGACATGGACAATAAATAGCGACTTGAAGAGACGAATCGATGCCTTTGGTAATAAGTGTGTTCGCAGAATCATGGGGTATCGCTGGGATGATTACGTGTCAAATCAGCGATAGCACCGTGAGACTGAATCGAGGCCTATTACTTGCATAATCCGTCAGCGCCAACTTCGGCTATATGGGCATGTGGCACGCTACCCTGAAACCGATCCGTTCCATCGGGTTGTATTTGTAAGAGACAATCCGGCGTGGAGGAGGTAAGGGAGGCGACCACAAGGCTCATGACTGGGGCACGTTGATGCTTTCTGTCGATAGTTGCTTGGTGTGGGAAGGGAGCCTGCATGGGGACTCGCGCGTGGTGACCCCCGGGAGTGGCGTCGTAGGGTGGGCGCGGCGACACGCCCCCCGGCGTGCCCCCAATGATTGATTGATTGATATGATTTTTGAACACCGGTGTATATAGGCGTTTTCTGCGGGGGATTTCGCTTGCAAGCGAAATTTTTTTGATTGCAAGCGGTCACTTTTATAGTGCCCATATATATTTTATAGTGCCCAAACAAACATTTCGCTTGCTGCCGCAACAACAACAACAACATATTCTTGCGGGTCGGACAATCATCTTCCCTGGATGATTGAACAGCAAGCGAAATTTGAGCAATCAATTTTTTTTCGCTTACAAGCGAAATCCCCCGCAGAAAACGCTTTTAGATGCAGGGTGGTTTTGAGACCAGTTTCTCTGGAAACAAATTTAGTCTTGTATACTGAAAAATACAGTATGCAGTTGTGCCTGTTCTTAGCTTCATATCAGGTAAGTTTTTCATATTTGTTCATTTATGTCTTGCTTTTGTATACTTTTTCTTTTAATTGTGCTTATTAAAGTATAAATCTGTCATCATTTTATTTTTTGAGTGCGTACAAGGTAATCCCACTATTAAGAGCATTCATTACTTCTTACTTTGCTTTCTCTCAACTGTATCAAAAATGTATTCCTTTGTTGTGTTTGTATTATATACAAACTTCTATTCGTGTTTAGTAAAGTTGAAATAATTGTTATCACGATATTTTTGCTTGCTCCTCAAATGCAATCTTACAATTTACCACTATCATAAATCTGGTCATATCATGACACACATTCTCACGGACCTTAACCTTGCGTAAAGCTCAAACTGTGCATGCTAACATTCATCCACTCCTGAGTGTTTACTAAACAAGGACTGGTGTAATAATGTCTTATATAAATTATTTCAGCATGAAAACCATTCTCAGTTGGTATATTTTCAGGTATATGACACCATAGTTCTAATAATGGGCCCCAGACATAACTACGTCACGGTTTGTTTACATCGGTGCATTGTGGGGATAAGGCGGGGTCGCCGCGGGTGGACCTACGAAGGGAAAACTACGGCGATGGAAGAATTTCGAGTTATTTTGCGCGAAATTGATATTCCAGGTGCTATATTACTGTGCTCTGTTCTCCCTGAGAACACTATAGAGAAGACCTGAGGTAATGGCTGATGTGCAGAGGCTTCTAAACCAAGAAAACAGAGTCATAACAGCCTCGTCAAAAGGTAAGCAACTGGTAGGAACGTAATGTGTCCCTATCACTTGCTTACTTCTTAATGAGACTCTGCTGTGACTGTTTTCCTGGTTTAGAAGCCTTTGCACATCAACCATCACCTCAGGTCTTCTCTATGTTGTCAGCGAGCACGGAAATACAGCACCTGGAATATCAATTTCGACCAAAACAACTCTAAAAATTTTCATCGTCGTAGTCTTCTCTTTGTAGGTTGTACATATTCATGGTTATGATAGTATTAAAATACCTTATTAATTGAGTTCCTTTTGTTGTCTTTCCTCATAATAAGTAGTGGTACATCATGGTTTAAGTGTTACTTGACGAGCCAATGAATACCATTGGTTACCGGTCATTTCGCCCACACGTCAATTCGCCCACAAGACATTTCGCCCACATGTAAGAGTCAATTCGCCCACTCTTAAGTCAATTCGCCCACACGATGGGTAATGTCACCGTGGTTATGCAACTTGTTTATGGAAGGAGTAATAAGATAAATCAAAGCAAAGGTTGGTGATGTTGGTATAGACTCAAGAGTATGGTATCCGGTCATTTCGCCCACATGCCATTTCGCCACACCATGGAGTCATTTCGCCCACACTATGGAGTCTAGGAGCTAGGAGGCTAGGTTATATTTGTTTAGTGTGTCGAGAACCCCCCCAACCCCCGCTAGGAGGTTAGCTAGGTTAGTTTTGTTTAGGTTAGGTTAGGGTAGGTTGGATTTGGGTAGTTTAGGTTAGATATGGTTAGGTTAGGTTAGGTTAGATTTGGTTAGGTTAGATTTGGTTAGGTTAGGTTAGATTTGGTTAGGTTAGGTTATCGGTGGGTCAAGCCCCCTGCTAGGGTAGGTTAATTTTGGTTAGGTTAGGTTTATTTTGGTTAGGCAATTTTCTCTAGATATAAGGAAATTACCCTAGATCTAGGGAATTTTACCCCCCCTACACAACTCTTTAATTACGTGTTTCTGACGCATAATTTGTTCCCCAACCGAAAACCCCGCATTCCCACCGGTCCCCAAACTTGTTTGGGGGAAGTGGGAGAGTATGGGCAAACACTAGAAATTTACCGTCATTTCGCCCAAGGTTACTGGTGGTTCATTCCATTTCTGCCAGAGGAAGATATAGTTACATGACTCCATGACATGGATCGTGTGGGCGAATTGACTCTTACATGTGGGCGAATTGACTCTTACATGTGGGCGAATTGACGTGTGGGCGAAATGACCGGTAACCAAGAGTATTCATTGGCTCGTCAAGTAACACTTAAACCATGATGTACCACTACTTATTATGAGGAAAGACAACAAAAGGAACTCAATTAATAAGGTATTTTAATACTATCATAACCATGAATATGTACAACCTACAAAGAGAAGACTACGACGATGAAAATTTTTCGAGTTGTTTTGGGCGAAATTGATATTCCAGGTGCTATATTTCCGTGCTCGCTGACAACATAGAGAAAACCTGAGGTGATGGTTGATGTGCAAAGGCTTCTAAACCAGGAAAACAGTCACAGCAGAGTCTCATTAAGAAGTAAGCAAGTGGTAGGGACACATTACGTACCCACCAGTTGCTTCCCATTTGACGAGGCTCTGTTATGACTCTGTTTTCTTGGTTTAGAAGCCTCTGCACATCAGCCATTACCTCAGGTCTTCTTTATAGTGTTGTTAGCGAGAACAGAGCACAGTAATATAGCACCTGGAATATCAATTTCGCGCAAAATAACTCGAAATTCTTCCATCGCCGTAGTTTTCCCTTCGTAGGTCCACCCGCGGCGACCCCGCCTTATCCCCACAATGCACTGATGTAAACAAACCGTGACGTAGTTATGGGTAGGGTCCATTGCTATTATGGATTCCATCCATAAAGGTCAGTCTATTGTCAATCACGATTTGATAATTCAACTGCAATCATCTCTTGAGGAAGGGATTCGGGGAAGAATCTGCAATGACTTTGAACATTAAAATTTTTTCAAAAGTATGGCACAGATACATATTTTACCACTTTTCTCACAGGAATTATATTCTCTCCTCTGTATCTTTAGCCTAATGGACCTCATTACCACCCACAGTATTACAAGGACTTACACTTCGCTGTTGTAATGTCCATGGGGGGCGTTTGGTATCTTTTTCTATAGGCAATGAAGCATGCCCATACACATTATTATCATCCCTAGGCCCTACACCACCAAGACTTACTTTCTACCATGCAACTGGTAGCTTCTTTGAGGCTCTCACCCAGTCACAACTCGTTATCGTCCACCATAGAACTATGAGTGAGAGACCAGTAGTATGGGGTGGCGCCATGATTACGTAAAGTTATGATGTGACATTCAGACATGACCAGGCTCTGCCACATTTCTTAATATGATGCAAGGACCAGCAACATATACTCGAAAACAGTGGAGAAACCACAGGGAACCGCAAGTGGAGCACTTTATGAAGTATGGCGTGTGAGTGGAGCAGGTAGCAGGTAGCAGGTATGGAGGCACCATGAAGAAAGTACTGTATGCCAGTAACAGCCAAATGCAAGCTACTAACACACATATAATATGAAGTTATCTTGAAAAAAATTGCTTTGAGAGAAGAAATGTTATGTTCTATCCCTGTATATAATTGCTACAGAGGTTCAAGAACACATCCCCATTGAACCATCGTTATGACATAATCAATATCTGATAGATCAATACATAATATGGTTTTCAGTGCACATCATTGTTTTATAAATAATTTTGCACGTATAAAGTGCATCTTATAAGGTAAATAGAAATAGGGTTCTAAAATGGTGAATTTAAAGTATATTCAAATAATTAATTAATCTCTGGTAGTCCTCAGTATAAACCAGTTCATAGCAATTTTGTTCATCATACTGTCATCAAATTTAATTTCCATGGATATTGCTGTTCTGAACCTGTTACATCCATGTCCCCTATCCGCTCTTGTACCTCTAATGATCAAGACAATCTACCCCTTGTAATTTACATTCTGTCTTACTAGTGTTCATTCATTTCCTTCACCAGCAAGCACTAAAACAATGCCTTCTCCAAATGTTTTACCTTCCAAAATCTTATTCATCAAGAAAACGGAGTAACTAGACATATTGGAGCCTACACTGACTTGTCTTTACGAAAAGTCATGCATTTTGTTTTTAAATAGTGTGTAAAAAGTTTGACTTCTCCCTCTTTATATTCTCACTAACCCTTGGTCAGTTACTTTTGTTATAAAATCCACTAAAACTTTATATCATATATATATATATAGTAATATACAATGTCTTTTGTATGATTTTGATATTTATCAGTTGTAAAACAAAACACTAGATTACTCACAGACAAAGAATCCAAAGAAGAGGGAGATGACCACAAAGGAACTGTAGGAAGTGGCAAATGGAGTGAAGAAGACACACAAGCCCGACATGATGATGCAGATGTTGTTGATCCACAATGGGCTAACGCATGGCAGGTCTGCTATGAAGCCAGACAGCACTCGGCCAATGGTATTGGTAATGCCAATGAGGGAGATGAGAAAGGTGGCATATTCTGGATCCACACCCTGTAGAAAAAAAGGAAGAATATACAGCTATGGGTGTTAATGCTCTGCTTTTGGAATGGTTTCATATTCTGCAAATTGAAAATATAAACAAGGAAAGTCAGTACGTGTTCTTCTGATATAAAAGTTTGTGTCATAATATGAGGAATGTATGAGGAATAATAATTGATTGTTTCGTATTCTGAACTGTAGGCCAAAACAAACACTATAGTCCTTATTCCCATGTATTGATGAATGCAGTGCGATATATACAGTGCTGTGCGTGCTGGTACAGTATATCCGGCGTGAGTGCTAGAAGCAGTAACGGAGGTGTGAAGTGCCTGGATGCCAAACTGCTACTCCCGCACCTGGCTACCCTGCTACTAAAGGTTGCTTCGCATTCACGCCCAAGCATACTAGGAGGGGCAGATACTCAAGTTAACAACCTATTTACTAGGGGGCAGCACTCTCTCGTGAAACAAGCTGGAATAAGGAAACAAGCTCATTCACTCTTCCCTTTCAAGCAACTATCATGCACCTCCCCCGAGACGTCAGGACTGCCTGGAGCATCGCTGGCGTATCCTTCCTCGACATAGGTTGCTGGGCCCCATTTGACAGCTAATCGTTCTGGCATGTCTTCGTGGGCGCGTACTGCGGCGCAGGCGGGGCGAGGCTGGTTTGTGTTGACAGTCTCCCTCTATAGGTGGCGATATAGGTTCAACCAAGCGTCTCTGGGATGCAGGGAGCTCCGCGGCGACTGGCGTAGACTTTGTCAGGCTGCGTGTGAGTGAACATGCCCTCGTTCGTGTGAGGGCGGAGGAACTTCCTCCACAGAATCCTCCAACTTCCAGTCTTCACCATGTAGTCACGGCGGGAATCAACACCAGTGATGACGCCCAACAGACCCCATCTCCTAGCAACGTGATCCCACATATTCACGATCCCTCTAACCTGTAATTGTGAGAGAGATTTAGACGCTTGGTCATGACACTCTTTGGCCCGACGTCGCAAGTGTTCCGCTCTGGCATCACACTCCTGAGCAGCCTTTTGCCACTCAGGTGCGAATGGGCGGTGGTGTGCTGGGACCGCAGACCTCAGAGGATGACCAAACAAGATATGTGTGGGCGATCGTCCATCCTCCCTAGGCGTATTCTGGAGCTCTAGAAGCCCTCGGGCAAAGACATCATCATCCAGGGATCCCCCCTGGCTCGTCGTCTGGATGAGCTTCTTTACCAATTTCACCGCTGCCTCTGCATGACCATTGGCGCGCGCATTATATGGTGACGAGATCCGATGTTCCACCCCCAACCGAACCAGGAAACGCCTGAAGGTAGAGGATGCGAACTGGGGACCACCATATATATATGTGCGAAGTACACGATGGACACCAGTAGCTGCGAAACAAATTTTTAAGTTCACATGTCAGATAGTGAGCAGAAGCAAACCTTGGACAAGATGACACACAAGGCCACCCAGATTTCCTATCCACATACACTAAGAAACTGCGCCCAGCCACGTGAAAGTAGTCCGCAGAGACAGACTCAAATACGCGGCTGGGAGGATCGTCATCCTGTACGAGTGTTCGTTTGCATGGCGGGGAAGTAATGGGAGACATGGAGGGCATGTCGATACTATGTTCTCTATATCCCTCTCAATACCCGCCCAGTAACCACTTTGGCGGGCCCGCCGCTTCGTCCGGTTGATCCCCTGGTGGCTGTCGTGAAGCCTCCCCAAAGTCTCCCTCTGGAGGTCCTGTGGGATGACGAGGCAAGGACCATATAAAATTAAGTCCTTGTCCAAGACGAGCTGATCGCGGATATTCCAGTACGATCGTAATTCCTCCGCTAGTCATTGCCGGTCTTCTGGGAAGTCATTAACCGCTTGAGACCCAGAAAGTAATTTCCATTGTTTTTTTGGTACCATTAGACGATATTTAGTGAATATAAGCAACGTTTTATAGCTATGACCTGTTTAGTATTCTTGTCGACTAACTAATTTGGTATATGAAGTTAGTTTCTGTAATTTTATGGCTCGACAACAGACAATTTTATATAGCAAAGGAAAGTTCTGGGCTTGAAGGGATTAAGGATGGTGTTACGCAACGCGGCGTATACTGAGTGTCTCTGGTGGAAGCAGCTCGCACTTTTTCCAGGGCCTTGTCGCGCAGGGACGCCAGTCTAATCTAATACCTTCTACCGTAACTGCATGGATGGATGTGACGAAAAGCTCATGAAGTGGGTCGTTTTCAGTAGTCACAACATCCTCATCATAATCGGGGTCTTGCACGGAGGAGTATGAGAGAGCATCAGGGATGTTATGTGCCTTACCTTTTTGCCAGCTGGTGGTGAATGTGAAGGCAGTCAGCTTCTCACGCATCCTTTGCAGTCTAGGATTTTCGATGTCCGCGAAAAGCTTAGTGTTGGAAATTGACACCAATGGGCGGTGGTCTACCACAAGATCGAAATGTGGCAAGCCCTTGAGGAAGGCTCCACACTTCTTCATTGCCTATACAACGGCTGCCATCTCAGCTTCTATAACTGCATACCGTGACTCCACATCTGTTAAGAAACGTGAGCCACATAGGATTAACTTCCAGTTCTTACCATGCAGCTGAAGCAGAGCAAATCCCATACCTTTCGTCATTGAGGCGTCAGTCTGAAGCACGGTAGGGAGCGTCGCATTGAAGTGTGACAGTATTGGCGGCGACACCAGCGTTTCTTTGACGTCTACAAATGCTTTATCATGCTGAGATGTCCAACGCCATATGTTGCGGGGCTTAAGCAGATCCCGCAGTGGTTGCACGGCGGATGCAAGAGTTGACGAGAAGCTACCAAGCTGGTTTGCCAGACCCAGGAACGAATGTAGATCTGTGATGTTCTGTGGGCGGGGAAAACTTGCAATGGCGCTGATTTTATTCTCGTCCACAGCGTATCCACTTCGAGATATGGAATACCCACAATAGTCTACGTTGGACTTGGCAAAGTTGAACTTGTTATTGTTAAGTGTGATGCCTACTTCATTACACCGTTGCACTATGTCGATCACATGCGCGAGATAAATCTTATAAGAGTCGCCAAAATGTCATCGACGATTTTCACGGTGCCAGGAATGTCTCCTAAAACCAGATCTCCTCGTCGGTCATATTCATCTCCAGAAGAGACCAAACCCATAGGTGCCTGCTTAAACTTGTAGCGTCTCTAGGGCGTGATGAAGGTGGTGAGATCTTGGTCTGGCTCGGTGATCTTGTTCTGATGATATCCCATCTTTGCGTCGAGCGTCGTGAACCACCTTGATCCAACACCCATGGAAGCATCAATATCATGGGGAGACCGACGAGGATAGGCTGGCCTGCAAACATACTTGTTAAGCTTGGTAATGTGTACACATAATCTTATTCCTCCAGACTTCTCGGCAACAGGCACAATAGGGTGACACCATATCGTAGGATACTCTACCTTTTCAATGATGTCCAGGTCGAGCAGTTAATCATGCTGGAATTTGATGTCCTCACGCCAGTTGAATGGAATGCTCCACGAGGCAATCAGTGCGAAAGGGCGAGCATCCTTAGCGAGCGATCTGAATGTGCATGTCTCCTCCACGCATTTCCCTCAGGGTCTGCAAACTAACAAAAACCTGTGGGAAGCCAGAAACTATAGCCGCAGCATGCTCCTCACGCTGAGCAGCAGTCGGCTTGTAGCTATGGTTCCAGCGCGGTAGTGGATTTGCTGTGGCTGAAATCAGCCGTTGTGCTACGGGGAGTGGCTGCTGTGGTGGTGGGTGATGTTCTATTACCCGAATCTGTGTAGGGAAATAGGTGGTAACAAGCCAAGTGCAATTGATCCATACCAACTGAGAAGCGCCCCTTGAAGCTCCTTAACTACCATTACCTCTGCGGTAGTAATCATGTCACCTAGTTCCAGACTGCAGGTGAACTCACCCATGCAGGTAAGTGGTTGTTGGCCTGTTCCGGAAAGAGCCTCTCCAATCACTGGTTTGAGGGACTTCTAGGAGACTCCAAGGGCCTGAGCAGTGTTTAATCCCATACATGACAGTTGCCTCGGCGCCAGAATCTGGTGTCCACGAGAATTTCTGGTGTCCTCCGGGATGAGTTGTAGATATTCTGATACGAGGAGCCTGCCGGTGTGGCTTCTCACGCCGATACATGTCTGCAATGACCCGATGGAGCCTGCGCCTACGAGAACCAGTCTCTTGTGACGGAGGCTGGCTACATCGGTAGGCTGATGTACGAAAACGAATCTTAAATACAACCGCGAAGTGCCCGCCTTTGCCACAATTATTGCACATCTCATTTACAGCTCTTCACTTCTGCTCCCCACTGTGGCATCCTCTTCCACACTTAGAACACCGCTCATTGTAAGTTTGCTACCTAACACTCGTCACTGGTCAGTTTGGTCTGGCACTCTTCTTGTAGTGAGGCATTTTAGCTGAAACCCCGAATCACTGCACTGGCTTTTGAAGCATTTTCTGTTGCCCGGCATATGTTAATAGCTTGTTGTAGATTTAGGTTTTTCTCCTCTTGCATGCGCTGCAGAGCTAACATCACACTTACCAGCGACAATCCGATCATGGAGTCTGTTGTCTATACAGGTCTCACAGAAGGAACAAAAACAGCAATGTGTTTTACTGCACACAAAAAATAATCAAAACTTTCACTCTTTTCTTGATTGCGCAGGTAAAATTCACGCCGGTCTAACACCACGTAGCGTCGGCTTCTTAGGTGCGCTTCCATAGCATCGATAGCTGTCTTCAGATCTGCGACCTCTGCTACATCCAGACCAAACCTCAGCGTACGCGTCCAATCCTCGTCCATCAACGACCGCAGGGCCATCTGCTGCTCTGAGGGTTTTAGGGCAGCTATGTTGGAAAGACAGGCGTAACCCTCAAACTTATGCCGCCATGCGTCAAACTCCTTAAGTGACGCTGACGACGTGAGGTAAGGAGCGGATACAACACTGTTGTGGAGTTTAGTTTGTGGTACTGTACCATTGTTGCGAGCACCATGAGTACCTCTATCACCCACTGTGGTCCCACTAACCTCACGGGGAGTGGCAATGGTCGCCAGCAGAGACTGTAACTCCTGCTGACGGACTTTCTCAAGCCTTTCTTGCTGCTCCTCACAATCCCGACAAAACTCCATCTGAGACGAGAGGATAATAGCCAACTTTTCAAGTTGTTGATCCATCCTGGCGAAGTGAACGAGAAAACACTTCACGCGGCACTCTGTACTAATCTTGCGCACGCACTTCACTACGATACATGGGTTGGGCAATCGTATCCTACTCACAGCGCCATGATTGGTTCGTATTCTGGACTGTAGGCCAAGACAAACATAAAATCCTTTTCCCATGTATTGGTGAAAGCAGTGCGATATATACTGTGCTGTGCGTGCTGTTACAGTATATCCGGCATGGGTGATCGAAGCACTAACGGAGGTGTGAAGTGTCTGGATGCCGAACCGCTACTCCCGCACCTGGGTACCCTAATACCAAAGGATGCTTCGTATTCACGCCCAAGCATACTAGAAGGGGCAGATACTTAAGTTACAATCTATTTACTAGGGGGCAGCACTCCCTCGTGAAAAAATCTGGAATAACTCCTTATTATAACAAGCTCATTCACTCTTCTCTTTCACGCAACTATCATACAATAATCATTCAAAGTTATAATTTGCCCAACAACTGACCACTGCTTCTCCCTTGCAAGGTCTTAAAGTAATGTGATCATTGGTAACTTGAAACTCAGTAGAGCAACATCCTGTTATTTGACATTTTTGAGGAAGTGTGTCCACAATATGAGACAGTCTACTTTATAATTGATGTTATAATATCATACAGTAGCACTTTTAGCATACAAGCACTGTTTGCACAGGTTCACTTTGTGCTATTGGTCAAATTTACACAAATAATATAATTTAGCCAGAAATTAATTTAATGCATTTTAACATAAATCACGTTGTTTGTGCACTCACTTACAATTAACATTCAATTCCACAGCCAACAGAACATTTGTTTTGTATATACTGTAGTCATATAATTATGCTATGCAACCAAATACAGTTAAGCACGATACTGTGAATGGTCCTTTCTAACTTTTTTTTCCATATTTTTTGTTGTTGTTGATATTTTCAAATATGCAAAGATATCGGAACACAAACATAATAGTGGCTGCAAGCCACCTTGACAAGTTTTTGCATGTATGAGATCATTAGTGAGTTGCCATCAATGTTTTAGTTCAGGAAGTTCACTGGAGCAGATGTTTAGTATATATTTTTGGCTTAATTAGTGAAAAAATATTGTCTCTGCAGTTACTCTACAGTATCGTGCTTTACTGTATTTGGTAGCATAGCATAATTATATGACTATATACAAAACAAATGTTCTATTGGCTGTGGAATTGAATGCCAATTGTGAGCCGAGTGCATAAACATCCTGATTTATGTAAAAATGCATTTCATTAATTTCTGGCTAAATTATATTATATGTGTAAATTTGACCAATAGCACAAAGTGAAACTGTGCAAACAGTGCTTGTATGCTAAAAGTGCTACTACATAGATTACTCTCTACATAATGGTGATAAATATACCCGGGGAAGAATACCTATTGGTTACTATCACCTCAGTGAAATTAGTTGTCACTATATTTGAGTATTTGCCGGCGGGGAGGGGGTAGCAGAGTGATTAGCGTCTCTGAGAGGTGACCCGAGTCCCGAGTTCGGTCCTTGATGAGAACCAAAATCCACTTAGAATATTTCTGCACCGTCGAGTGGTCTAAGAACACCCACATGCTAACCGTTAACTCTACCTTCGATTGCGAGTGTATCGGAGGACACAGGAAGGCTGCATGAACCTCTAATCACAGGCGTCACTATAAAAACCCTGTCTGCGCCACCTTCTTGGCGAAAACCAACCATCACAGCCCTCAAATGAACCTCCAAGGCCTTATATCCGAGCTCTGGATGTTACTGCCTACAGGCACAATAGGGACAAATGTAAAAAAAAAAAAAAAATGAGACGCACGTGGCAACTTCACCATTACAGTAAATACGGTCGTGTGGTATCATTATGTGGTATCATCTTCATCATTTGATGTTATACAATTATTATCTTTGTTGTTACTGTTTGGGTTGAAATTTATTACTGTGGAAATTATCCACCGACCACCTTCTCAATTGATAGAGAGGTAGTTTGTTCCCCTCCCTTATGAGGGAGGTATTGTTCGCTCACCATAAGGAGAGACTAGGGATGTACTATATATATAATTATAATGGTAATGGGTATTAAGGTAATTTAAGTAAATGATAAGTCCAGCCCTGGAGGTCACTGCCTGCAGGAGCTATAGGCCGAAATGTTAAAAAAGACAAAGAAATAAAGAAATAAAATAAGGTGACAGTTCATCCACTGTCAGATTTTTCCTGTTTCATCATTTAGTGCTTTCCTAATCTTATTTTTTGTGTTTGTTAATAAGGATAGAGTTAATTATTTATTTGAGTTAACTCCTTCATAATAAGGATTATTATGAAATAATCTTACATAGTTATATAATTGTAACATTATTTTTTTTCTATTTTTTTTTTTTACTCTGGTTTCTAGTGCAATGAGTGGCTATTCATCAATAAGATCTATGAACTGATCTGAACTCTTGCTCTTTTCTCTTCAAATTTTTTTTTGTAAAAAGGCAAAAGAAAGTCCAAGCAATTATTATTTGAAATTATGACCTAAATTAAATTAGTTATGTCTAATGCAGGAGCAGGATGGGTTCAACATGCATGGATATTTCATTGAACTGAGGCCAGCAGAAACACGTAACTGACTTATACACTTCTAGGCAGTGCCTCCTTGCCTGGTTAAGAAACAGGAAGCAGGAGATTTTACTAGGCACCAGGAAAAAAGAAAGTGAGGTAGCCTACTAGTTATGGTGAATGACCACAATTTATTACAGGATGGATATAGCCTTGTTAGAATCCGTACAGAGAAGGATGACCAAAATTATACAGGGGATGCGTAACTTTAGTTATGAGAAGAGATTGAAGCTATTAAATTTACACTCACTCGAGAGGCGTAGAGTAAGGGGCGGTCTGATATAAGTTTATAAGTGGTTAAAAGGATACAATAAAGCCGATGTAGGAAAAGATTTTACGGCTCGTAATCAGGGTAGAACAAGAAGTAACGGATTCAAACTGGAAAAGCGTAGATTTTAAAAAAGAGATAGGGAAAAACTGGTTCACAAATAGAGTTGTAAATTATAGGAATGGACTCTGTTGTCAGGTAGTTAGTGCGGAGTCATTAGGGAGCTTTAAAGGAGGCTAGATAATTTCATGGATGGGGATGAAAGGTGGATGTAGGTAGTGTTAAGCAACATGAACTGCCTCATGTAGGTCTCGCGGCCTCTTGTAGCTTCCTTATTTACTTATGTTCTTATGAATAGGAGCAAGAGTAGCTACTGGATTGGGGTCATAAGAGGTGACATATTACATAAGGTAAAATAGAGCTTATGGCGGCAGAACTACACAGTCCAAGTGAGATGACATTGTGACTGTGCAGTTCCATATTGACAACAAAGAGGGTGGAAAAACTGTGTGATAGTCACAAAAGTAAAGGTTAAGTCTTTGTGGTGGTGTAGAAGCAATGAATGGCTGTTTACTGCTACTGTCCTTCACTTTCTGCCTCACAGCTAAATAGCCCTCATGGCCCCAACCCAGTTGCTATTATTATACCTGCCCACTGTCCCAATATCCACCTCATTCATAAACAGCTTCCTTCTCCCCTGCTACTTATCTCCCTCTTCTTGCCTCGCTACCAGGTTATGTGGTGCTACCTGAATGTTTCCTAGTTCCATTATCTCTACTCGGCCCAATTTGAGGTAAACTTTAGAATGTTTGGTAAGGGTGAAAAAATAAATTAGGGTGGTGGTGATGGTCAAATGCAGCATCCTTAAGTGGTTTGATCCCTTGGAATGAATTATAAGAAATAAGTGACAAAGTGGAGTGAGTGAATGCTTGAGTGTGAGAGGAAGACTCCTCATAAGAAGGAAGGACAGTTTGATTGGAGATCGAGAGGAAGGGAGATTTAAAGGAGTGTATGGGCAGGAATAAATGGAGACTCCCTATCATGGCCATCCTTCTGAAAGAGTTCTAAGGAACAGGTATCATAGTTGACTGAATTAGACATTGAGCCATAATATGTATATCATAATTTTTCATGTTTCCATGTTGATAGCTTCTTCTATATATTTTGCAGCATGAAAGAGCTAATATAATCATTGTATTATCTGTCAAATGAGGAACCTTCTCTATTGCTGCAGATGGGAGGTACACGAATGGAGTGTAGAAGCCCAGCATTCCAAAGAGATTAGCCACTCCAATAAGAAGAAAGATTGGATTCTTGAGGAGAGAAAAGTCCATCATCTGACTCAGAGTTCCCCTGATGGATTCTGGTAAGCATGAGCACCTCCCTGGGGAAGAAAAATGCCATTCAAATATTTGAAACATTCTTGATAATTATATGATTAGGTCAGGATATGGAACAGTTATTAGCAACTAATGAAGAGATGCAATATGAAGAGACTCCTTGTTATATGCAATAACTGTGAAGATTCCAATGCAATGATAAGAATCTGTAATAATTTCATGCAGTGTATGGTCTTGCATTTTTGATGACATATTGATGCTGTAGAAAGTTTGCCAAACGTAAATAGTTAAAACAGTATGAAAAAAGAATAATCGTTATATACTAGTCCTTAGAGAGTCAACCCTTTTTTGCTTATAGGTCGTTTGCACGTGACGTCACAGCGTTCACCTCACAGACAAAAGACTTCGCAGATGCGGTTGTGGAGGACCACTGAGGGACTAGGCGTAGTGAATTTACAGTTAATATGCCTAGACACTACCATTTTATGGAGTTATTACGTGTACAAACAAATTGAGTACGCTCCACTATGAGTCTTTCGTTTGATAGCCTGCAGTACACAATATATATGCATGGAAAAGAGATAAAATAACAACTAAACGCACTCCCACGGATCACGATCACAAACCAGAATGATGCTGATTTATGGGATGATATGATACTTTTCCTCATAACATTATGGAGTCAATGATATAAATAAACACTATTTATCGCTACATACTAGGTACAAGCCCAGCAGTATGATGGAGTGCATTTGAGGTTGTTTTGGTGCGTGGCTTGAGGGGTGAAGGATGAGGAAGCCAAGGAAGATTTTATCATAAACAAACATGTCCATGTTTGTTGATTTATACCAGAATATTACATGGTATCACTTTGGTGAAATTTAGAACAAATATTGTTGTATAGCTTGGTAAAGATGGGGGCAAACGCTAAGCTGCGCGTGGCCTTGGTGCTCATCTCCGTCGCATTAACCCTTGAGCCTGTGATGGGTGACAACCCGCTACCCCGGGACACAGGGCCAGTGTGACATCCTAGTTACCACAATTACCTTCCTCAGGTTTCCCTAGGTACCCATTTATCGACCAACCCCGAAAGGAAGGATGAACTGCTGCTTGGGCTGCCACCGACTGGCCTGGCCGGGATTCGAACTTGGGCCCGTGGATTCGTAGCTAGGCACGCTAGCCACTACACCACGGAGGCGATTTTATAGCTTGGACAACCATAAATCAGCCATAATACTGGTTTGGAATCGTGGTTGTGGTACTGTGGACCATGAAATAACAAGAGCCAAATTATTATATGTGAATGCTAGGCTAGTACCTCAATTACAACGAAAAATCAAATATTCTTCTAACACGGAAAGGCTAGTTATTTTTTCCGTTGGAGTCTATAGCACCTGTAGTAGTCCGGTGGCTGAACCCAATTTTGAGGCCGAACCTTGCAATCAGTGATGGTAATCGTTTTATTGCATTTTTTTATAGTACTTGGTCTCTACTTCAAATTATGGGTGGGTGTGAGCTTCACACCCACTTACCTTTCAGAATCCAAGATGGCCGCGAAAAAAAGGGTCGATTTACAAAATCATTCATAATTTATGTTCTGAGCACACAAATATGATGTTTTTATAGTCTATACTTATGTTTTCGGGTGCGAGGAATCTGATTCTGGCATTATTTAAACTTTTTAAAATTGAAATAGTCTTTTAAAGTCTTAAAACTTTTCAAAGGCAAAATTTTACACCAAAGAATACTTTTCCCCATATTTTTTATAATACAATGTTGATGTATGCTCACTTAAACACGTTTTCTTGATGGGAAACATCCATTTTCTGTATTTATGGTTGTTGTATTATTTGTTGATACATTTACCGACAAAATACATTTTTTCAGGTGGCTGTGATATATATAACAGCGAACATGGAGGGAGAAACGTGTTTCTTCAAAGATATCTACAAATGTGGCAAGGGAAAGCTCATCAAATCTAAACGTCTTCAAACAGTCTCCTCAGCAAGCCATCTGCGTGGTGATGGTTTGTCAGTACACCTAGCTGATCTCTCTGAAGATTCTTCCATAACTTGTCACAAGAACTGTATTTCACGTTATGTGTCACCCTCAAACTTAGCATCTGTTAAAAAACGGAACATGTGCCTGCTAGTGTGTCAGACACTGAAGCAAAACGATTGAGGTCTAGTGGAGGTGGTGTTGTCTTTTACTTCAAGGACCACTGTTTATTCTGTTGTGATGTCACACCATGTTCTGTAGAGCAAAATAGCAAAGCTTCCTTGAAGTATAGAAGAGCATCTTCATTGGTTAGAACTGATAAATTGGCAAATGGACAAGACTACAAGCAGAAGCTCCTTGGTGTCTGTACAGAGCGTAAGATCAGTTAGGTCATGTAGTTCGTGATCGCATCCTGGGTGCAGGTTTGTCCGACCTTCATGCTCTTGAGCATGATATCACCAAAAATGCTGTAAACAATTCCTCAATATTCCACAATGTAATAGTGACAGCTCTAGTAGTAGATACAAAACTACTGACCAGCAAGCTCTGGTAGATACACTTGGCGCCATTGGTGAAGACAAAAAAAAAATTTGGACATCAACTGAAGTAGAAGCTCTATATTTTGACTACGGAGGCATTGATCATTCGAGGCGGACCTTGGTGAAGAAAGTCAGTGACCACTTCGGTGATGAGATGATAGCATTTCAATCATCCGGCATCGCAACGTTACTGGTCTTTCGAGAACATACACCCAAGAGTATGAATCTTGTAGATGATGATACAGATGCTGATCTGGAACTGTGCCTACAGAAGGTAGCAAAGCAGGTTGTGAAAGTGAGCAAAGAGAAGAAGAACAATCTCACTGTATACAAAAAGCACATCAACAAGGAGATTGTATCAGCCTGCATTGGCGAAACAATGTTTGAACTTCTGACCGCGATCAGCCACAAGTTTGCTAACCAGTCCCCACAATCACTAATGATCGGCAGTATCATCGCTTCAATCGTGAACATTCAACCGACCCCGCTTCAAATAGCAATCGGAGTCCTGATGAGTGATCACAAAGGCTTGATCAAAGCACACTCCAAGTACAACGTCACATGCTCATATGATGAGACGCGGAGGTTTCGCCGCTCAGCAACAGTTCAAGCGGCAAAAGCAAACTTAATTGCTGACATGTCAGACTGTTCCCTTGGAGGGCTGGTCCAGATCATCATGGACAATTTTGACACTGAGATCAGCAAAATAAACTCTCGCCTCCAGTGTCACTGTATGGCAATGCTCACTACTCACTGTACTCAGTATCAAGCCCTATCACTATGAGTATACATTTTGCGGGTAATGTATATAAATCCATTTACTTTCAATACGTTTATTCCCTCCATAACTTGTAACTTTCCATTTACATATATGTAGAAGAGTTTAGGTTCGTCCTTGCATTTTTCTATTATATTTTTCGCATGTGTTTTTTTTCTCTTCTCTTCGAATTCTTACATATTATTTCCTTTCTAGTTTATGTTTCTTCCATACGTTGTTCCCTCCCCATTTTCGCCATCTCCTCCAAGCATTTTCTCTTTGCACTCTTGCTTCTTTGAATCTTCTGTTAAACCTTTACTTCTTGTTACTCACTCTCCTCACAATATTTGGCACATATCGTTCAACACCTTCCATATATCTTCTTATAAACTCCTCCCACTTTTCATGCGCTCCTATAACCTTTTTATTTCAAAGACACTCCAGTCTGTTTCCCTCCCAAAAATTATTAACTTCCCAAAGTATATTCCAATCTTGTATCTTCCAATTCTATAGGATTCTGATCTGTATTCATCTCTTTCTTCATTTATTTGAAACTAAATGAATAAGTGGTCACTCCATCGTAATGGACATTGATACATAAATTTATCGATTATATCCGGTTGTTTGGTTTAATACAAGTTAGACCAGTCATGATAGTTCTTCATTTCTTACAGGAACTACCTCGTGTAGGCCTCGTGGCCTCTTGTAGCTTCCTTATTTTCTTATGTTCTTATTTCCTATGAATATTGTATATTCCTTAACCCATTGACGTTTCCCATAACTAAGTTCAACATTTTGTTCCCCATGACTCCTCCTCACCGTTTATATGCCAATCCTCCCAGCATACTTCCTTGCAGTTGAAATCACGCATCACACCCATCTGGTGTCTTTTAGCATTTAGCCATATTCAACTGTAGACCATGCATTTGTCTTAGGTAGAACATATGGAGACGGGAATGTCTTTCTTCCCAACAACAACTTTCCTGATCGTAATTTACAGCACCTCCGCCATGTCTTCACTTATTTCCTTACTATCCACAGCCACCTCCTTCTTTACAAGGACCATCACACCACCTCCTTTCTTTACACATCGGTTTCTTTTTCATACATTATAATGGCCTTCACCCAGTTCAATATATTCTTTTCTGAGTCTCTTAATTTAGTCTTTACCAAACTCGACATCCAGCTCCTTTGACCTTAGGTGATCATTTACTTCTATCAATGTTAATGTTAAGCCATTTATATAAGTATATGACACCTTCCATGTATTCCTTACTTCCTTCAAACTGATGCCATCTCTTCTTTGACATGTCCTGTACCATTTCCTGAGTCTTGTATCTATGACTCCAGAAAACAAAATTCTCCTCCGTTCTTACCGCGTTTTTTATCCTTTGCTTCCCTGCTCAACTCACTCATGTTTGCTCTTTCCTCTTCCTTTAAATCTTTCCTAATCCATATATTCTTAAATCCTTAAATCCAGTGTGTGTGTTTGTGTTTGTGTGTGTGTGTGTGTGTGTGTGTGTGTGTGTGTGTGTAATTCACCCATGGCTTTGTCTATGCGAGCCGGACTCGCGATCGCAAGTTTCACCTTCCCGGAAAGAGCTAAGAGCACATTATGACTGATTATGTGGTTATTAGGACTTCATCCTCATGGGACTCCCATTGAACTCATTCCCTTACTCAATGGGGATTGTAACTGCCCGAATTTGTCAGTGAATAATCCCCGGGAGCGAACTCGAACCGAACCGACTCGAACCGGCTAACCACAGAATGGCACGCCAATGATCTACCTACTAGATCATCGGTTCGCGATCGCAAGTTTCACCCTCACGGTGCGAGCTTGGAGCTCATTATTACCGATATTTGGGTAATGCTGGGACCTCACACACCACACACCCCCATCCCCTTGCTCAAGGGGGACAGTAACCGCCCGAATTTCTCAGTGGAAAAATACCCCGGAACGAGTGGGGCCGGGGATCGAACGCCTTTCCACAAAATGGTGCCTGACGCTCTAACCGACCGAGCAGTTCAGGTGATGTGTGTGTGTGTGTGTGTCGCGCTCGGGCACCGGTGCACGGATTTCATAACCTTCTACAAACCTTAATTTTTGTCCTGCAAGACATTGTACTACCGATGTAACGGTGTAACGTATCATCGATATGCAGGATCCCAGTGTATATGGTATATCTACATACCAATTTTTTTTCTTATTTCTGAGTATAAATGATAACAGACCTCGAAGCACAAATGAAACTATCCGTGTTGTTATAGCAGTATTTGGTGACTTACCCCACAACACTACACACACAACTACAAGTACTCTGTGAAAGAAGTGAAATCCTGCAAGCCATTATTTTGTTTGTCGCGTAAAGTCTAGCTATATATTTCATATGATTTACTTTTGGAGTCATATAGGAACTACTACATCAAACATAAATTCTAGAGCCTAGTCCCTATATAACCAGTCAAACCACGCTATAGGATACTTGGTGATTTTCTAGTTTTTTTTTGCAGGGGGGCGGGAGCGATAGTGAATCTCCTAAGGTGTGAAAGATAGTTATATCAAATCTAAGATGACCTATTTAAATGCGTACATTACTATTTGTTGAAAGGGAAAAGCTTGCTTATAATAGCTACAGTGACGTTTAAAAAAATACTTTGAACTTTTATCAATTATGACCATTGCCTCTAAGATGGAAAATAGTTAGTTGAGATGAGTAACTTGGCTAAAACTTGGCCAACAAACTTCCATAGGTGTTGTCATGTGTGGGAGGTCAAAGAATAAACAAAGATCATGAGGAATATCAAGAGGTACTTACCTTCAGAGTCATCTGGTCCATCTAAGGCATCCAGCACCACTCTGGAGGCCCCGGTTCCTTGTAGATTGAGAGCTGACTCTCGATAGGACAGCATTGATGCCTGGGACTTGAACTCTCGTAAGTTGGCAATGCTTCCCGAGTAAAAGATGTCTTGACGTGACATTGGTCGAAGCACCATGGACCTCTGTTATGAGACAAAGCAGAAGATAATATCACCTAAGAGTTGTAGTTATGCTTATCCTTCTTATCAATTTGGTAGTATACAGTGGATTCCCCAATATTGTGGGGTTATGTACACTCGGATTGAATAGTCGTGAAGCATCATATAGTACCCCTTGTCGACACCAGATTACACTTTAATCGTTTCCAGCTATGACAATGCATTCAGACGTGGTCAGGCCAGGCCTGACTGCAATTTCCAGGTCAATATGTGACTCCAACTGTAACATCCATGTTACACAAATATGATAACATCCATGTTACACAATTATGATTATCATTGTTAATTTATAAGCAGTTAATGGGGAGAACATAATACTTTATTATCCAATTTCAAAGTAGAGTTTGTTTGTTTTATGAAAGAGATAAATGGTTGTCAAGTGGAGTAGATGGTTTGATGAACTGAGAGTGAAATGACAAAATAAACTTAAGGGTGGAATAGATAATGGCAATGAAAGAGGATCTCAATAAAGTGCAGAGAGAGAGAGAGAGAGAGAGAGAGAGAGAGAGAGAGAGAGAGAGAGAGAGAGAGAGAGAGAGAGAGAGAGAGAGAGAGAGAGAGAGAGAGAGAGAGAGAGAGAGAGAGAGAGAGAGAGAGAGAGAGAGAGAGAGAGAGAGAGAGAGAGAGAGAGAGAGAGAGAGAGAGAGAGAGAGAGGAGAGAGAGAGAGAGAGAGAGAGAGAGAGAGAGAGAGAGAGAGAGAGAGAGAGAGAGAGAGAGAGAGAGAGAGAGAGAACTGGAGTGTGCATCTTTTGGAAACGTAAATAAAAGCAAAATCATCTTCCAAACAACTGTACAAGCTATCATTTTCTAGGCATAGATCAAACAAGAACAAACACACATTCTACAAATACAAACCATGATCCATAAATGCAAACATCACAAACTGTTTCACCACAGGCAACATATATATCCCAGGCAATCCAACATAAAAAACATACATTTGCCAGGATTAAGCTTGTATCACAAAGACTGATTGTCTGGCAGCAAGTAGGATAAGCAAGAAGGGTAAATATTTCTTTCATTGTCGTTTTCTTCTTACTTTTTCTTCCATTTGTTGGGCCTATTTTTTTGTGTTTTGTTTTAGTTCATTTGAATGTTTTGATCCCTAATTTGTTGTGCAAATAAATAATAACCATAAAAAGACCATGACAATATCGACCCCTCCGATAGTGAGGGGAGGCTATGAAGATCAGGAGAAATGGGGGTTAAGAAAAAATAAATGAAGAAAAATAGGATAAAATATGAATACAACCTAACCTAATCTAAAAATGTGAATAAATTAAGAAAAATAGGTGAATTGAACCTAACCAAACCAAAATAAATTATAATCTAACCTGAATAAAAAAAAAAACCATGTCAAGCCTTCTCTGGATATTAGATAAATATTTATTTAATGTAAGAGGCATTTCTATGTGAAATTCCCTACCAAATTCAGTTGTTTCTCTCACTAATATTAATACTTCTGAAACAGCCTAGCAAAGTATTTGAATTTGAATACATTATTTGAGCAGCATTAATATTTATTTATTTTTTGAAGCTTCATATAATGTAGCTGCGTTTTCTCAATTTAATATCTAAAAATTATTACTGGTGCATTAGCAGTAGCCCCTATGTGGCAGCGGCTTCCTTGCTTGTAATCCTCAAGTTTGGGACGTCCACTCGGTAAGAAAGCTGGTAAAATTTAATTACCAAGTCACACAATGCTCGTCACTACAGTCAACACAGTCAACATCTAACAGTAACTGAGTAACACTAACAATGAAATACAAATGAAGTTACCGACAGCCAAATTAGTACAAATCGTTCACGGCGACTCAGAAGCGTGCTGAAGTCACCAAGGTTTAGGCTTTTCACATATGTTTTTTGGAAACAAATAAGTGTTCATAATATTTCTAGTGACACATTAAGATTTCTGTATTCCAGTCATATGACTAGTTTATGTGTAAACGCCATGAAAGAAGAATTACAGGTGAATTCCTTGGAATTACTCCTAGAACAAGCATCTGCATTCTTTTAAGGCGCTCTTTATCTAGCTCGGTTTTCTAGCCTCATAAGCAATGTTTCGCCATGAAATCCTTGTAACTTACCGATGAAATGTTAAGCTATCATTCCTGGTTCTCTGGGTGTAGTCGTATGCAGAGCAAGCCTGCATGATGGTAAAATGTAGACAGCTGGGCAGTATTTAAATACATTTGTATTTAAATACGTATTTAAATACATTTGTGTATTTATAAATGTATTTATAAATACATTGGTTGTCATGTATTTAAATACAGTATTTAAATACTTTTATGAGTATTTAAATATATTGTATTTAAATACTTAAAATATAAAAATGTAAATACCTTTTTATCAGTTAATTTGGCCATAAACCCGCCCAACTATCTGGCAACCCTGATGTTACAGTGAACCAGTGTTTCCACTTGTAAGGAAATGTCCTGATTTCAAGGAAATTTAGGCCTGAGAAGGAAATATCTAAGGAAACCCAAAATCTAAGGAAATCCTAAGGAAATCCATTTTTTTCGGACATGTTAGAATTTGTGCGTATTTAAAATGCATTTACAAATGTATTTAAATACAATTGATGTATTTAGTATTTAATATTTAAATACATTCGTAAAATGTATTTAGTATTTAGTATTTAAATACATTTCTCCCATGTACAGGGTGGGCCACAAAAGGTGGAACCCACTTATCGGTTGATAAATCTGTGAAAATGTATGATTTTGTTCTTCTGTTTGAGATTTGAACTAAGGAGACTATAACTATTGGAAATCAAGTGAAAAATGTTTTCGACAACTGAGCAAAAAACGCTCTGTGTCACTACCTATTCAGAGACAAAATCGTTCAAAACGATGCAAGCAAAATACCGCAGGAATATTAACTTCAACAACTATCCACTGAAGAGCCAAATTTTTCGGTGGGTGAACAAGTTTAAAGCCAAGGGAACAGTTAACAAACTCAACAAGAATGTCAGACCTCTTAATGGCGCGAAGGTGACTGCGAGAAATAAAGAAAATGTCAATGCCGTGAGAGTTCGGTTGGAAGGAGCCCAAAGAAGTCCACTCGAAGGCGCAGGCAAGAGCTGGGAATTTCCCGTTACACTTAGCGAAAAATCTTGTTCTAGAACCTTCAGCTTTACCCATACATAATCCAGATCAAACATCAACTCACATCAGCTGACATGCGCAAACGAGTTGTGATGTGCCAGTGGTTTGTCGAGAAGATTAGAGATGACCCCGACTTTCTTGACAATGCTTGGTTTAGTGACGAAACCCACTTTCTGCTTTCCGGCCATATCAACATGAGGAACTAGGGGGGGGGGCACTCAGTAGAGCGCATACCTCCGCCCGAATATTTCATCAATTGGTTGCATGATATATATATATATATATATATATATATATATATATATATATATATATATATATATATATATATATATATATATATGCACTCAGTATGAGCGCATACCTCCGGCCGAATATTTCATCAATTGGTTGCCATGGCAACAGTTGTCAATAGATTTCATCCAAAATTAAATCAGGTCTTCCTTATACCAAATAGACTTGGTTTACCGAGTTTGGTCCAAATCTATTCGTAACTTTTCGAGAAATCCTGTACACTAACAAACAGACAGACAGACAGACAGACAGACAGACAGACAGACAGACAGACAGATCGGGGTGAAAACATAACCCCTCCAACTTCGTTGGCGGAGGTAACAATGTATTTTGGGGCACACAGTCCCCAGATGAAGTGCTTCAGAGGCCCTTGCACTCAGTCAAATGCACAGCCTGGGTGGCCATATCATATCGAAGCACGGCATAATCAGGCCATTCTGGTTTGAGGACGACGACAACAATGCAGTAATGGGCACGAAAGAACGCTACATTTTAGTGCTTAACAAGTTCTGGAGGGGACTTGGAACTCGCCGTGGTGTGAACAGGGATAAACAATGGTTTCAACAGGATGGAGCAACTCCACATACAGCAAACATCACGATGGAGTGGCTGGACGAGATTCCCTGATCGACTGATTAGCAGAACTCGCTAGCCCGACTACCCGAGTAGGCCCCGCATTCACCAGATTTGAACCCCACAGATGTTTACCTGTAGGGGTTCTTAAAGGACCAAGTCTACGAGAATCGTCCTCAATCCATTACTGAATTAATGCAGGCCATCACCACCAAGACTAAAGCCATCAAGAAGGAAGAGTGCTTCAGTGATAAACAGCTTCGCTCTCCGGATCCAGGACTGCCTGAGACGAGACGGTGGTTATTTGGAGGATGTGTAAAAACAAATTCACCTCTTGTGACAGAGACTTCACCCCTTGACTATTGTTATTGTGTCACCTATCAGGTAATATAGTCATTTTTAGTGTACCTTGTCTCATTAATAAATTATTGTCAAGTGAATGGGTTCCACCTTTTGTGGCCCACTCTGTATTTAGTATTTAGTATTCAAATACATTCAATGTATTTAGTGCCCAGCTCTGAATGTAGATGTATGTGAGTGGCGTGTGTGCCTTTCAATGAACATTGTTTTAGGTAACTGTCTGACTGTCGGTATGTCTTTGAGCAAAGGGACGGAGCCAGAGCTGGCTCCGTCCTGGCTGGACTTCATTGAAGTGATGTCATGCCCTCTCCTCATATTATAGCTCCATGGAAAGTACCAAGCAATTGTCAATCAGTTGTGAGCAATAAGTTGAGCAATCAAAACAGAAAATCTGGCCGTTATGTTATTGCTCTATCTGAATTTCTTGGATTATAATGGAAGTATTTAACCAGGAAAAAATACATGAAATATAAGCAAAAGATATAAAATCCAGAATAATCTAATATTAACTTTTTTCAAAATTTCGTAACAGGTGTGTTTAGTTTGAATGATAAAACCACAAAACTGAGTTTGTGACGAAGATACAGCCACAAGCAGAACACTGGGAGGATCTGCATGGCGCATGCGCCGGCCTAGGTCAGGGAGGAGAGCGGGGTGTATATAAGGAGCAAGGAGCTAAGGGCAGGCCAGGATCGGGAGAGGAAGGTCTTCTATACCAACCTCTACATGGCAGCACAGAGAAGTGCTCCACGGAAACGCCTTGACCTCTCCTCCCCGGAGGATGAGGGTGGCTCGTGGGAGAGGAGAGGGAAGCGGCGCCGTGAGGCTTCACCGCCCCAACCTCCTCCTCAGTACCGGCAGTATCGCTTCCTACACCATCAGGAGGCGAATGACTTTCAGGCAGTAAAATGCCTGATGAGGTCTTACCCTGCACTCTCCGTCAGGGTCAAGGGATCCTCGAGGTCTGGGTTTAGACTCCAACCTCAGGACGAGGAGTCTGCTTTCCTTCTCGCACGCCTTGCGAGGGAGGAACAGTTGGGCATCCCCCTTGATGAGGTTCTGCCTGAGGCTCGGGGTGTCGTTATGCGATACTCATTGAGCTTCGGCATGGAGCCCATCTTGGACGATCCACGTGTCGCCTTCGCCAGAAGGTGTACTTATAGCGTGGGTCACGGCCGCAGAGAACCGACGCGTCAGTTTCAAGTGACTTTCAGGGGGCCCCTCCCGAACTCACTTGATCTAGGTGCCTGGGGTGTTTGCTCAGTGAGGAGTTTCAAGAGTAGCAAGTGTGGTGAATAACTCGTAGCGTCGCTGGGGGCAACGTTCAATGTGAGTTGTATCGCGGGCAGCACTCTGGGCTAATCACCTGAAGAGTTGTCGGCGAGGCTGGCCCTAATGGCGTTGTTGATCGTGCGATGAACACGTTCACATATTTCGTTGCCCTGAGCATAGTACGGGCTAGTGTGGATTAGCTTGTACCCAAACACTTCTCCCAAGTGTTCCCGCAGGTGGCTGGTGAACTCTGGGCCGCGGTCGGAGAGGATGGCCCCAGGAATGCCAAATACGGAAATGACATTCTGCAGCAAGAGTTGGGTAACCGTATACACCTTGTGGTTGTTCGTCGGGACAGCAATAACGTACCGTGAGAAGCAATCAATAAAGGTCACTATATACTGCTTCTTGTCGTACATAGGTAGGGGTCCCATCACATCTACGGCTAGAAACTCCCACGGTTAAGATGCAGTTATGTGGCCTTTTACTTTTGCCTTTGGTCGGTAGTCAGTTCCTACTTGACAACCGCGGCACTGGGACGCGACTGTTTGGGCGAGAGTGGACGCGTTGTCAGTATAGTACCGGGTCCTGAATAACGCCAATGTTTTCTTGAATCCCGGGTGTCCTCCTTGGGACGAATGGAGGGACGAGAGAAAACGGTGCGCCGCCTTAGGCCCCACCATCTCCTGCCCTTCAGGGTTCATCACACGGCCGTCACATACATGCAGTCTTCCACGCCACTTCTTGGCCAGCCAGGAGGGCCATGTCCTGTCTGCAGCGGCTTCTTCGAGTTGATGGTGTTCCTCTGCGACGTCGTCAGTCACGGCTGCCATGTGGAGTAACTGATCGATCTGAGGCTGTTCTATATAGGCAACCTAGAGAGGCCGTCTGCGTGTCCCTGCAATTTTCCTGGCCGGTGTTTGATGATGAAGTCGTATTCTTCTAGCTCGCTAGACCATCGGTGAAGAAGAGCGCTTTCCGTGGACATGGTTTTCAACCATTTTAGGCTGTAATGGTCGGTGAACACCTCGAAATGGTTACTGAGTAGATAAGGTCGGAAATGCCGAATACTCCAGACCACCCCTAAACATTCTTTCTTCGTTGTGCTGTAGTTCTTCTCCGAGGTGCTGAGGGTGCGGCTACCACAGGCAATTATCCTTTCCTTTCCGTCCTGCCTATGCGAAAGAACAGCACCCAGTCCCAAGTTGGATGCATCTGTATAAAGGGTAAAGGGCTGGGAGAAGTCTAGGTAGGCGACGATAGGGAGCTGGGTGAGGTGTTCTTTGAGACTTCGGAATGCTTGCTCACAGTCGGCTGACCAGCTCCAGGTGACCCCCTTATCCAAGAGACGGGGGAGGGGTGCTGCTATAACATCGAAGCCCTTGACAAATCTTCTGTAGTATGACGCCATGCCGAGGAAACTACGCAATTCACGAATGTTGGTAGGTGATGGTATGTTGCCTATATGTGGCCCTCAGCTTGTCAGGGTCTGGCTGGATGCCACGGCTACTCACCACATGGCCCAGAAGCGGTACTTTTTTACGAGTTAGACAGCACTTGGATGGCTTGAGCTTGAGTCCAGCTCCTCGGATCCGTTCAAACACCTCCCGAAGTCGCTGCAGATGAATGGTCCAGGTTGGAGCATATATGATGTCATCCAAGTAAGTGAGACACGTTCTCCACGTCAGGACCGCCAAGACAGCATCCATCAGGCGGGAGAAAGACGCTGGGCCGTTGCAGACTCCGAAGGGGAGGACCTCGAACTCCCATAGTTGGCCTTCACCTTTGCAAAAGGCAGTCTTCACCTTTTCCTTCCCACGAATAGGGATTTACCAGTAGCCACTCTGTAGGTCTAGCGTGGAGAACCATCGGGAACCGTGAAGGGCTTCCAATGTATAGTCAGTACGCGGGAGTGGTTGAGCGTCTTTCACTGTGACAGCATTCAAGCGGCGATAATCCACACAAAACCTTAGTGACCAGTCCTTTTTCTTTGCCAACACCACAAGGGACGACCAAGGACTTTTCGATGGTCTGATAATCCCGCGCCGAGCCATGGAATCGACTTGATAACGTTCCTCTTCCCGGCGTGCTGGTGGCTGTCGTCGGAATGGTTGCTTGACTGGCGGCCCTTTTGTGTAGATGCGATGCTCCGCAAGACTTGTTAACCCGTTGTCGTCCTCTCGCTGAGCGAATATATCCCCATAATCCATTAGGAGGTTTCTCAGGTCACAGGTTTGAGATTGCGTCAGGCCGGTAGGGATATCTGGGAAGACCGTTGTGCCCGAGATGTTTGTTGGCGTGTCCGTAAGCTCCACTGGATCCACTGAGCCAATCTCCCACCCTTTTTGCAATCGTACTGGCTCCGCAGTGTAGTTGGCAATGGCGAAGACTGATGAACCTCCATCCGATACAATTGGTGCTGCCCTTAGCCCGGAGGAAAGCTTCGTGGTGGGAGAGAAGACAGTGATGTTGCTCTGAACGTCGTGATGCAGGATTATTTGTCGCCGGCTGTTGGGCGGAAAGTCAACGTTCTGAGGAAGATATATAAGATCCTGCGAGCAGTGTCACGATTTCCTCCAGGCTCTGCTGTACTTTCGTGGGCCAAAATCTTTACTCCGAGTTGTTTAAGGACGTCCATCCCGAGTATTCCGTCCACTCCCGATAAGGCCTTCAAGACAATAAGTGGACCCTGTAATACGTTCTCTACCCACTGCAGCTGAAGCCGTCTAGTCTCTCCAGCTACAGCCAACGTCGTCCCGTCGGCTCCTTTAACAGGTGACGTACAGTGGAGAGTCCCCAAGTAAAGCTTATGTTGGTTGTAGAAGGTGAAGGATAAGCAGCTGCGGCTGGCTCCCGTGTCAACCAAGACTAGCGCCTTATACCCCTGCATGGTGATGGGCACAGTGCTGTTATTGGCATCAGGCCTTATGGGGTTCATCCAGTGCCCTACGGACGACCCCCGTGGGAGCTTAAAGGCCGGAATCTGTTGGTAGAGTTTCTGGTCCTGCGACACTCCCGTTGTAGGTGACCAATGTTGCCACAGTCCCAGCACCTGAGTTCGTCCTTGTTACGACGCTGCTCTGGTGTCCTGCGTCGCTCTCCTGTGTTGTCGTTCAACAGGTGGCGTTGCAGGACGGCAATGGTGAAGTCTAGCTGGTCAAGGTGGGAAGGTGCAGGTTGTTCCGTGGCTGATGCGATAACTGGTGTCGGTGGAAGGGTTTTCATCAGCTGGTGATGACGTTCAGTTTCTTCCCAGGCCGCCTCCAGGGTTGTAATTCTTGTTCTCAATGCCTCTCGTTTCAGATTGAGGGGCAAGACTTTCAAGAAGGCTTCCATAGCTTCTCGCTCGATGATGGGCTGCCCTGTTCCATTGAATGCACGGTTGGCCAGCTGTCGAGCCTGTCTTGCCAAAGCGCGCGAACTCAGCTCCCCCTGTGTGAGAGTCGCGAGGTCCCTTCGGCTTGCATTTTCTTCATCTGGGTGGCCAAGTTCTTTTTTTAATACTGTCTTCCATTCCTCCCACGATATATATATAAATATATATACATATATATATATATATATATATATATATATATATATATATATATATATATGTATATATATACATATATATATATATATATATATATATATATATATATATATATATATATATATATATATATATATATATATATATATATATGTCAGTGATTGTCAGTCAGTAATCACTTCTAACATATATAATAACTTGCATTACTATTACTATTAAATTACAACTATTATCACACAAGTGTAACAAGTATTATAACTTCCATACAGGATATTTTCACGTACTCAACATCATAAGAACCTGTATAGTTTTAGAAACTTCATAAACATATAATTATATATATATATATATATATATATATATATATATATATATATATATATATATATATATATATATATATATATATATATATAATGTATATATAATTATATGTATATCTTCCTGGTTCATCGTGGGAACCAAGTACAGCTTGCACTTTTGTTAGCTCGAGCAAGTAGGTCACAGGCCAAATGTATAGGTATCAACCATTTATAAATGTCAACGACAGTTAGTAACAGGAGAAACGAGTGGTCGGAAGCCGGGAGAAGGAGGACAGAAGACCTCGGACCACGAATATAACAAGACGCTCATCCCACGAGCTCCGGGGCACTCACTGGCTGTTCACTACATAAAATCTGGTTGTAATAAATCTGAGTTCATTATTGGACCTATAAATAAATGTGTACAAACTGGAAGTACCATTTTAACTTAGCCCAGATAAGTCTCTACAATTATCAGACTTATATATATGTGTGTGTGTGTATGTGTGTGTATTCTTCTAGTTGTATTCATCTAGTTGTATTTTAAAGGGCCTGAGCTAAACTAGTATGGCCACGTCTCCATATCTACATTTTTTATCATTCATCCTTAGTGTCTAAAAGTTTGCGTGGATAATCAGTGCGCGCCTCCGAAAAGTGAATGTTTACACGTATGACGCACCATGTTTATAACAAAATAATGTAGAATATCAACACTTACAATTGTAGTTAGTATTTCGTTGCGTAGCCCTTCCTCTTGATGACCCTTTGAAGGCGACGTGGTACACTGTCAGCAAGATTTTGAAGGAACTCAGGCTTAAATTCTTCCCAACACTTGCGGAGCTCCATTTCAAGCTTGGGGAGTGTAGAGGTGTCACGTGAGCGGAGTTTGCCTTTAATGATGGCCCAAAGATTTTCTATGGGTGATATATCGGGAGAATTACCTGGCCAGTCATCTATTCTCCCAATCTTGCAGTCATCAAGCCACTGTATCACATCTCGAGCTATGTGGCAGGATGCTCCTTCCTGTTGGAAAATCTGTGCCTGTGTCTTTTCAAAGCAGGCCTCCAGGTGGTCATTTAAAAGATCAAAATACACCACTTTGTAATCAGTTGTGTTCTTTGGGAAAATAACTAAGTTCCCAATACCATGAAAAGTAAAGCCACCCCACACCATTAAACTGGGAGGGTGTTTTGTGGTCTTTCGTGTGTAGCGAGGCTCGGTGGGTCTGAGCCGGGACGACGGTACACTTTTGCTGGTCCTCCTCCACTCACACAAAATGTGCTTTCGTCACTCCACAGCACAGCCCGCCACTTGTCGAGAGGCCAATCTCTGTATTTCTTTGCAAAGTGAAGCCTTTTCTTCCTTTGGCGGTCATTTATCAGTGGCTTATTCCGCGCCCGGTAACACCTTTAGCCAAGGTCACGTTTCAAAGTTTCCTGTACAGTACGAAGCGACACATTACCAAGAAGAGTATGATTTTCCTCCTTCAGTTCTCTGGCTGTAAGGCTAGGATTGGCATCAAGCTGTCGCCTTAACACGCTCCTGGTTCTGTTACACGTTTTTTTGGTTTCCCAGGTTGTTTTTTTGGGAGCGGGAGATTCACCTCTCGCCAGCCTTAAATCAGCGGATCAAATTTTGCACTGTTCTAAGCTTTAGTCCTTTAAGCTTGCAAATTTCCTTATTATTGATCCCAGCCTTGTAAAGATCAATGATTGCTTGAATCGTTGTGCCATCCGTATGTTTTCCACCCATTATGTAATCCAGCAAAAACAGGCATAAACACGGGATGTAGGGGAACGCTGCAGGCTATAAGATCCAAATCACGCAAACTGTCAACCGCCTATGGAGGGAGAAGAGGGAGGGAAACCCTCCCTCCCACACACCGGTGAGTGTGCAAGATGATGTACGTCGCTGTCAGATATACGATTCATGCCTTCTGCATTTTTTTATAGCTTGGGAAGCAACTTTAAATCTGCGCGGTAAATCTCGATGAACGGATTCTGGCGTAAAGATCATCCGCGCAAGCCTGTATATAGTGTTGGCTGAAACCATCACCCCGGGAGGCGGATCACAAACCCCCGGCTAACACCCGGTACCTATTCACTGTTGGGTGGACAGGGGCACGGGTTTTAAGAAGACCGCCCATCTCTCTTCGCTCCGCCCGGGGATCGAACCCGGGACTTATCGGTTGTGAACCGAGTATGCTACCACTAGACTACGGAGTACCCTTAAATCGTGCGTATGGCACGGCATGTAAATCGCACACAATATGGTGTGTGTGTAAAAGAATGAATGAATGCAGATGAAAGCTATTTTGATTTTTGATTAACCAAAGTTCAAACTGCCAATGACCTCTTTAATATCTTGGGTACTGAGGCCAAAATAATATTAACTTGCAATAAAGTACTAACTGATGATGAGCGCCGCATCCTCAGGACAGCAGAATCAGCATCCATGAAAGAGCTATTAGAATTGACCCTTCCATAGCCTCCTGACATTCGTCGCATCTCTTGTGATCCAAGTGCTCGCAGGTTTGAATAGGAAGCCTTTGGAGTGGCTGGTATCACCTGTAGAAAGGAACAATATTCAATATATTACACTCTAAGCCAATATAAATAGCGATGACAGTATGAAGTGAATCATAAGTTATGTTCAAACATGTGTAAGTACAGTAAACCCTCACACAAACAGGCTCACGTTTTATGTTCTTATGACCTAGAAAACATGGCTTTGGGTTTTATTCATCTATTGAAATGTTGGACTCATGAAGCAGTTTTACCTGAATTAAGTTATTCAACCCTTAGGACAGTTACCCTGTAAATATCAACTGATTTCTTGTGTAAATTGACACCATTGAAAAATGTTATGTTTTGTGCAGGAAGTCTGAATGATTCAATACATTGGGAATTAAATCGATTTAAACACATATTTCATGTTAACTTAACAGCACATAAAAGCTTACTTAGGACATTTCCACTACATCTGGACCTAACAGACAAATAGTTTCAACTTATTAACCTTTCCTAATCTGTCAGAAAAGGCTTAACTAATGAACATATAATTTGTGCGGTATACACAGGGAGGCACATTCTTTGGTTCACTCAACAGCTCCATTTCCAGCCATGCCAGCAGGCAGTGGTCCCAAAACGGGAAGACAAAAGGATGATTAAGATAATTATATGAATGATGTGGGAAAGATCACAGCAGCAAATCACAGCAAATATCAAGAAACAAAAGTGGATGTGCTAGGAGAACAAGAAACTTATAATGAGGATGTGGTATGTAATAGCTGTAATGTAAGAAGGATAGTGAACATGGGGTGTAGGAAGTGATAGAGGGGATGTGGTGTGGTGTGGATTGGAAAAATAATAAAGGAAGGGGGGAATAAGGGTATGAAGTGTTATGTCATCTAGGGTACGAACATTTGCTGAGGTTTATGGATATAAAGTGTCTAGGATACTGTAGGGAATTGACAAGGTATGAATAACAAAAATTTCTGTATGTATATACCTGTAAATGTAGAGTGAACAGGGTCAAGAGGAAAGTAAGTTTTAGAATGATGAAAATGAGTGTCTGGAATGATTGAGGAAGAGAGAAGGGTAGTGGTAATTAGGGATATGAATGGAAAGGATGGAAATAGTAAGGTAGCAGATGTGGGGAAAAAATTAGGTGTAAAAGGAGTGAATGAAAATGGTGACCACATGGTGGACATCTGAGCAGTAAATAGGTTGTTCCTGGCAAACAACTTCTTTCAGGATGAAATAATCCACAAGTAGCTACCCATGGAAAAGGAGGGATGAGGCGACAAAGCAAAAAAACATGGTTGAGTGTATCGCAGTGATTGAGAGATTAAGAAAGGAAGTGATGGATGCCAAGGAATAATGATACAAATATTGATACAGATAGGGCATGTATGATGTTTGTACACTCAACCCTCAGCTATCGCGAATTTGGCTATTGCATTTCACAGCTATCGCAGGGACCTCAAAAGCTGCACGTACATCTCGGTTATAGTGCATGTAATCACGTCTATCACCCACTAGAAGTATGGGAAAACACTGTAAAATATGATTTTCCAGAGTTGTATGCCATCATGCACATGCCATACAATACTCGCTCCCTGATTGGTTAACGTCACCATGCCAGCAATCGTTATGATAAGCCACCACCCATCCTTGTCCTATCCACCTTCATAACTCTGTACACGTCTCCCATGCCCTTAAAACTGTTGTTATTGCCTACTTTTCTTCTGATTATGCATTATTTAGATACTTATTATATATATTTAGTCTACTAGCCAGCTGGTGAACCTATAAATGTTGAGTATAGTAAGGCTTTATGCTTCAAATGCAATGTACACACCCTAAGGATGCAGAAACTGCAGGATGCTAATTTGCATATGTTGAGCAATTTGCATAATTGGCCTAATTAAACCACCTATAGAATTCCAATGGGTGTCTAGACCTAAGTTTTAAGTTCTCAATGATGTATAATCCAAGCTGCTACTGTGTATATTTTTATTTTTTCCATAAATTGCCTAGTTAGCATATTAATTAGGTATGTCACGAAATTACGAATATATTCCCTATTTGACATAACATGTTTTAAATCAAAGCAAAAATCTGTTTTGAATCTAATATTCTAAATCAACATATTATTGTTCTTTAAAGCAACAATTAGCACTGCGCACAATGGAGTTGTCGTGGAAATGGTCTGACTGGAGAGAGTCAATACGTGTCATCCTCTTCATGGTCAATGTCCTTCCTCTCCATATCCTCGTCTTCTTCATATGCCTCCTCCTCGTCTCCCTCGTCATCAACCCCTTGTGTTAGTGGGTTGAAACATTCCCCCCCTCCTTCACACATGCAGTAGTTGGTGCATAATGGTGCATTTCCCACACAACTGCACCTCCCGCTGCATGCCTTCCCCTCGGCTTGGCAGCTGCAGCTGATACGTCCATTAGCTGTTCAGGTGCTATGGGATCCCTCGACAGCACTGGCATCACTTCGTTGTTAGCATCAACTTCCCTACCGTAGTCGGTAATTTCGACAGCAGGAAGGCTAGCCTTCAGCCTTCCACAGCATGATCTGCAGATGTGCTCGCCGGATGTGGAGGGTCAGGCTATTGTTTGTTGGGGGGAGGGACTTCAATGGTGGTGGGTTTTTACGCTTGCAAAATATGTTATGCCTAGCACCATTCATGGAAGCGCATTTATTCTGTCCATAGAGGGCCATAAATAATGCTGTAGCCTACCATTTTCAATCATATCATACTGGGTGGCATCCTATTCCCCTAGAACTGTGGACAATCCAGGGATGTCATTCTGAAGGAGCACTTTGAGAGCAGAGGCCTTTCCCTTCCCATTTGGGTACGACACAGGTCACATCCAGATAGAGCATGCATACCCAAGATGCCTTTGCATTTCTACCCCAGCTTGGCGACAGTGGCGTCGATGTCGAGCACCGATCTGTCCCATTTCTCCATCTGAACTCGGCATGTCAACCCATCTTTCCAGCACCATTACACAAGCAGAACAAGCACATATGTGTCGTCACTAAGAACGCGCACAGTCCGAGCCACCCTGACGCAGTATGCAGTATGTAGCTTATGAGAGATATGTCTGCTTCATCATGCGTCACAATACTGTCAGCTCTGCTCACAAGTTCAATGTTGCCACCAAGGTCATGTTGCTAATTCATGTCATGTGCAAAATGTTGATTTAAAGAGCAATAATATGTTGATTTAGAATATTAGATTCAAAACAGATTTTTGCTTTGATTTAAAACATATGTTATGTCAAATAGGGAATATATTCGTAATTTCGTGA
>JACEEZ010001622.1:0-12500 GCA_016584305.1 Chionoecetes opilio | reverse complement strand
CTTTCTATATTCTTTTGATCTCACCGACTAGGCAGCTGTGTCAGGAGGTATTTTCCTAGTTCCCGCCCCCATTAGCCAGGTGTCTTTTCTACGCGCTCCTTGACCTGTCTATAAAGGTGCGGTCACACGGACAATTTTTCTGGCAATATTACAGCCGGCAACGCAAACGTGGCCCAAACTCGGATATAATTGCGAGTTCTATGATCATATAATGATGACCAACATGTCGGTCTTTCGGCAAGACATATTGCTGCAATATCCTTCCACCAATGCATATTATTTGACATTAATTTTTAATGCACGCTCTAATTCAATATACAGAAGCTGAAATACAAAATGGCAAGAACCGATTACAAGACGAATTGTGAAGCCCTGTACACTCTTGTACGTGTTTTTAAACGATTTGAAGGATACAAAACACCAAGAAAAATTTAAATGAGTTATGGCTGGTATACATTTTCCTTGTTGACGGTCTATTAATAACTAAATTTTTTAGGGGATACCAACTTATTATTGATCACCTTGATGCTGAATGTTGAATGTTTTATGTCTGACGCACTTCCATACACAAGAATCCATTTCAATCATTCACCACTCTATTTGTGAACCAGTTTCTCCCTATTTCTCCCTATTTTTCCTAAGACGCTTCTTCAGATACATCTTGAGAAGCCAAAATTGCCATTCAAATTAATGCTACCTCTGAAAGTCCGTGTGACCAAAACACGGCAAGGTGTTGCCTTTGCTGAATAATTGCAGCCTGAATATTGACGGAAAAGTTGTTCATGTGACCGCGGCTTAAAGGTGGTTGACGCGTCTGCCCGGCAGACCACACTCAACTCGACACTCGACACTCACTCTTCACTCATAGGTCACGCATACGGCTTCGTCTCGTCAGGGGCGGCCATGTGTGCCGCCCACACCCAACATATTCCATTGTTCCTGTACTCCACTTCTGCTGAGAAATATATTCATCTTCTGTCTACAAGTTGGTAATTATTCCTCATACTCATGCACGTATCCTTAAGAGACACACATCGGTAAGACATACACAGAGACCTTGTACCCACACACCTCCGAGCCTAGACCGCTCCCCAGCTAACCACCACCGGCGGGCCTACGTGGGCATTAGAGCGGCGAACGGCGGCCACCAGCGGCAAACTTGCCCCCGAATGCCCGCCGTAGTGCCGCTGGTGTATTTTCAGAGAGGAAAATTTATTATCTGTAAATCAATGTACAGAATTTGAAAAATGTATTGCTTTTATGTGTAAACATTCTAAAACAACAGTTATGTGATGATATTGATGTAGTAATACATCAGTGGTGATAACCAGCGGCTATTTGACTTGAGATCTCCGTCCGCCCGCTGGTGTATATTTGAAGTGCACAAGAAAATATTAATGCGGCTACTCTCGGGGCAAAATGTTTGGTCCATTTAGATAGTGATCTGTCCTCGTGCATGCTACTTGGTGCATGGTTTCTGTGTGCTGTGGTACAGATAAAAACTTGTCCAGGAGGTCAGCTAATCTTGAAAAAAAATACAAATTTGAAAATCAAAATGGCTTTCCTTCCTTCGCTTCGTACACAGGGCTCTTGCCTCCGACATTACATCCATCGAAATTAAGTACCGTGTAAGATAGACATGAAACACAATATAAGGGAGGTGTTAGGTGTTTAGAGCAGCAGCACATCAGTTTTACGGGATTTACCCGGCGTGAACATATTAGGGAATCAGATAATATGAGTCGTTATTTATCGGGTGAGGAAGCCTCTCTCATTTTTTTGTTTTCATTATGTGACTGTTACGGAAGATGAGAGGCTTAAATAAGTGAATGAAAGTGAGTTAGGGTCCCTAGATGAATGTACACTTTGAAAATACGGGCGTGTGAACATAAAAAAAGTGTCATGTCGGACCATGTGAAATAAAGAGCTTTTAATTCCCGTGTTTTGAAGAGTCGCAATCGACAATAAATATGTTAAAAGGTTACTTTTTTATGCTGCTGATGGGGGGGCTTTAGTTGAATGAAGTGAGCTAGGTTCGTAAGGAGAAGAGTAGACATTGTTACATTGGTACCTAGACCAGTCGCCGCCGTACGGCTATCAGGTAGGCTATTAAAGTGAACTGTCTTCGAAACTTTTACACGTCGGCGAGTGTTCCACTATCGGCGAGAGTTCTGGGTGGTGTTTCGGCGAGATATTCCTAAACACCCGCTGAACAGCTTTAACCGATTACAAAAACACGAATAATGAAGTTGGGCTCATATTATCGTGTTACTGCCGTCATAGCCACTGCTTACCTACTGCCCGTATTTATAGCTGTTCGGTCGTCACTGGCCCTATCTATAGCTCCCTTGCTATATCGGTATAATTCTAGTGTTGCCCATACTCCCCCTTTGACCCCCAAACTAGCTTGGGGGGACATGGGGAGAAATGCAGGATATATGGTGGGGTACAAAATATGCGTCGCAACCATTTTTTTTTTAGTTATGGAAGTTTATAAAAATTCCTAGGATCTAGGGAAAATTAATTGGATTTTTCTGAGTCCAGAGACGTGGATGTATACACTCAATGACGCCGCCTACGGCAATATTAAGTAACTTTAGGGGGGCTATAGTGTGGTTAGATTAGTAACTTTTAGGGGGTTTATGTTAGGGTTAGGGTTAGTAACTTGTAGGGTATAGTGAGGTTAGGTTAGTAAATTTTAGGGGTTATAGTGAGGTTATGTTTGTAACTTTTAGGGGGGGTTATAGTGAGGTTAGGTTAGTAACTTATAGTGAGGTTAGGTTAGTAAACTTTAGGGGGGTTAGGAGGTTAGGTAGTAATTTTTAGGGGTTATGTGAGGTTAGTTTTAATAAACCTTATGGACATATATTATGTTTACATATAGTTTATGTTAGTTTAGAATCAGAAAAAATGACGGGACTGCCTCTATATAGTGGATCATACGGGCGGCCGCATTGAGTGGCGACCGGACGTGAACCTGACGATCCTCACAGAATGATGACCGAAGTGTCGAGAAACACACCAACACCCCGCTAGGAGGTTCAAGGTAGGTTAGTTAGATTTGGTATAGGCTTACGGTTAGATTTGGTAGGTTAGGTTAAGGTTAGGTTATCGTGGGTCAAGCCCCCGCTAGGATTAGGTAAATTTGGTTATGTAAAATTTCTATAAATATAAGGGAAATTCACTTAGATTAAGGAAATTTTACCCCCTAAACAATTAAACTCTTAAATTACTTTGTTTCCGACGCATAATTTGTTTTCCACGCGAAAACCCCGCATTCCCACCGGGCCCCAAACTTGTTTGGGGGAAGTGGGGAGTATGGGCAAACACAGAATTTTACCTTATATTCTTAGCATCATTCTTTCCCCCGTTTACACTATTTATTTACCATAAATCAAATCAAAAAGTGATTCGTTAACTTAAATATTCGGGTATTACATTTCTTTAGTAGATACTGTCAGAGGTTCGTTCACCGAAAAGCAGCACCGTCGGGGATCGAAACCCGAGGACCTCCACTGCCCGGGCTGGACGTGCTACCGTTACATACCGGTCGCCTTCTCGGTGACAACCCACACCATCTCCCCCCTAAAGGCCTCCCCAGAGCCAGTCCGGGGAATGTGTATCGCTACTCGATCATACTCACTGAGCCAGGTGTAGAAGATCACGGGGTTTACCGAAAAAGGCAGGCCACACAGTACTAATAATGAAATTGTTGTATCTCCTCCATTCACATCCCACATATACAATACCTTAGTCGAGGAAAACCTTAAATTAGTAGTCTAAAGGGTACTGAATTTCAAGTTACCGTAATTTGTAAACATTGAAATATACCGAAAAAAAACAAAACAAACTTTGTTTTTTAAATATCGTGGAATGTTCATGGAATTGTGCTGATAGGAATTCACGCAAAACACCAACTGAGAACTTCGACGACGCAGAAATGTTCTTTACCATTTAAATTTTGTTCATTCTCTTTTTTATAAAGCATCTACCATTGCCGCAGACCAGGATGCAGCATGGTGCTTGATACACTGCCGAGAGTGTGATGGTTGTATGCCATGGACATTTTATTCAAGGTACATTAAATTAGCTTTACTGATTATGTTTGCAAACAATGGGTTTAGTTGCTTTCATAATAAATAGGGTAAGATTGGTTTTAGGGAACCTTCCTATTGCAGAAAATATCACCGTTTATGTGACTGTTATCTTATTGTTTTTATAGAAGATATGTTTTAACCCTCAATCAGTCAGAACGTTCTTTCCTAATAGAGCAGCTTAAACTAACCTAACCTGAGTAACACGCGTGAGTAATTTTTTTTGCTTTAAAGGGATGATTCGTTTATTTTTGCTCGGGCAATGGAATTATATTACTTATAAAAAAAAAATACTGATTATTCTATGAGACATAACACTATGAATGCTTCTCGCAGAATCCCATCACATCATGGGGGAGTCGGACTCGGTATTTGGAACGTCCCAGAACTGAGGCGTCGGTGGCACTGTTGTCAAAATTACCACGCTTGACCAGTAGGATGAAAGTAGTACAAGGTGGTGTGGGCGAAATCGCCATTCAGGATGCAGGAAATGGTATTGTATTGTGAGATTAAGTAATAATGATGGATGAATATAGTATTCCTTGATGGTTGTTGTATACTATTTATTTTTACAGGTGTTTGTTTGAAATGTGTCAGGATCTTAAAAGCTTATAAAAAAAATGTAATGGCAATATATTTGCATCATAATTTTACATGTTTTTATAATTATCTATCTCTCTCGCTCTCGCTCTCTCTCTCCTGAACTCATGGGTTGGTGTTCTAATGCAGATGAAGGCAGCAGCAAACAGACTATGGGATTTAAGAAAAGGATTTGTTGCCCTCAGACTTTTCGAGCACCTATAGTTCATGTATATACAGATTGCAGTGATACCCTGCCTTGCACAACATGCTGTTATCCGTTTATAGGTAGGTAGTATTGTGTGTCGAATGTAAATATAGAGCTTACAATATCATGTAATTTATCTATCAGGATGCAACATTCGGTTAACCAGGGTGCAATGGCAATTTAGGTATCTTTTTCATCAGACACAATCATAACTACCTATAACGCCAAACAAGGCCTCTACATGTTAATGTAACATTTCTTGTACATTTACTTTCCAGATCCCTCGGAGTTGTTTCGGGTCATTGCTGGATCATTGCTAAGCATGTCTTCCTTTCTTCCCCTTTAGCCACTGCAGCACACATGTCTACATTGGTGGACTTTCCTGCACCAGTCCCAACCACTTTCCTAAGTATTTTTTTATTTGAATGCTTCATATGTATGTGGAGGCTTTTAGTAAACAAGTTGGACTAAGAAATGTACAACATATGATGCACTGAAACCTACTCCCAAACAGTATGGCCTCACCTTGAGAAACTGTAATCGGGATGTCTTTTCTTTTTTTCTCAGGTTTGGAAAAGAGTGTGTAAAAGATGGAATTGAGAGAGGAAAGAGAATAAGAAGTTCTAGAAGAGTAAGTCTGAAGAGTTGTTTTCACTAATGGCCTAACCCAACCTTTCCACCAAAGGGATAAATATGCCGTCATGATGTAGGGGGTAAGCATTAATGCTTGCCAATCTACCTTTCCTTTCTGTGCTATAGTGTGTGGTGCCAACTCCATTGGAAAACTGTGTTTCACTAACCTCTGCACAAATTTCTACTTTGGACTCTTCTAAGGAAATGCCACCCTATTCACTGACAGAGATGGTTTCTACAAAATTCTCAGTTAATGAATGTAACCTATACTAACACGTATGATAAATGAAGCATTTTGGTGAATTTTAGTTACAATCAAATATACAGAAAGTTTAACAAGCAGTATATCGCCTTACCTTTATATGAATTGTGACTGGGAGGCAGTTTTGACTGACAATTATGAGGGGCCACATTATATTAAACGATTAATCCATAAGCCATTATTGGTTCCTGACCCTTGTGGCAGTCAATAATATGTCTGGATTAAAAAAAAGATTTGCAATAAAGATGTACTACAGTACATACCCATTAATCTGTCCCTCATTCACAGACATGTGGTGGTGCCATATACCGTACCGTATCGTCATTACATGTACTTAAAAAAATATTTTTGTTGTGCGTCTGATTTCAAATGATCAGTTGTTAGAAGTCATACTATATATTGTAGAATTGATTCTAAACATCTTCAGCAGGGCGGCGGCTTCAGTGTATGCGGCCGACTTCAAGCTACAAAACATGACAGGTGAAATGACGGATGCGGAAGGGAGCAGATGCCAGATAGAGAGAAGAGGCACAACAGTGCCGGGAGCAGGCTACTACTCAGGCTGGTGGTGGCTCAGGAGAACCAACACTTAAGCCTGTTGATCGCATCAATCATTGGAGGGGCATACCCCGCGGGGCAAGTCGCCAAAGACGCTACAAGATATACCTCGCTCAAGGGTTGCTCCTGTGGTGCGAGTGCGATCGACGTGCCGCGTGCGGCAGGAGTTTAACCAGTCTGCCGGGCCCACTCACTTGATGCCTAACTGACCGAATAAAAGTGGTCTCATACATGTTTTTAATTGAGCCAGACATGAAACCAAAAGATGAAGAATGAAAATAATACAAGAACCACGTTCATAAATACCACATACCAATCGACAGGAAATGTTTAAAGACATACAAATATGCTGTACAACTAGTACATTTGAACACGGATTTTCAGCAGACACCGATAGAAAATAAGAGGGCAGGCCCGACACAAAAAAAAATTTTCACTTCAGGACTGGGTGTTATGTATACTTGACGTTCATTCCAGCAAGGAAGCTAGAGACACTTCTGTAGTTCCTTGTCCCGGTTGATGTAGTGTAGGGCGGGAGTTAGGCTGTGTGGATGCAGTTGGAGGGAGGGGTGTGTGGTGGGGGAAAGAGGAAGAGGGGTTATAGTGACAGCTGTGGTGGTGAGATGTTGTGAGACAGAAGACGGAAAAGGAGGAGGGATAACACCTGCGAAAGGAACTTTTTTTTTTTCTTTTTTTCCCTTCTCTTAATTCATGTCTCACACAATCTCATCTCTCACCACTAGTTGTGAAAAAGAGGTTAGAACGACTCGGAAAACGTTCAAAGAAGACCCAAGCAAACATGGAACACAAAAGAAGACAAGCAAGCAAGTCTTTGACATTTTCCGAGGTCGTTCTAACTCTTTTCCACCAAACTAGTTAACCAAACACATCATTTAGAGCCTGCATGTCACCAGATTGAGACAGCTTTTGGAGGTTCCCCGTCTCCATGCCTATCTGGCTCATGGGCACTTGCACACTGTACAAAGGGACTATATGTGTCTTCTTAACATGGATTGATTGTCAGGCAAGCAAAATGCATCTGTAGACCTGGGGAGGGGTAAGAGGAAGGTGGTGGTGATGGGGAAATTTAGGCCGCAAGGGCAAAGATGGCAAAACCCTCTACCCCTTAATACATATCTTAGTGCAGCCTGAGAGATGTGGAGCCCTGTGAGGACTAACCTCCAGCCAGTGAGAGTAGAATACGACAAACCGAGAAATTTTACACATCCACTGAGAAGGCAAAAAAATCTGAAGGGACGTCTTCCTAATTTTTTTTTGCAGTGACTCTATATACATATACAATATATATATATATATATATTATATATATATTATATATATAATATATATCATATATATACACATAAATATATATATATATATATTACACATAATATATATATATATATATATATATATACACATAATATATCCATACTATACATATATACATACATATATATACATATATATATATAATATATACATACATTATATACATATATAATAATACATATATACATACATATATACATACATATATTATATAAATATATTATACATACAACATAACATATATACATACATAAACATACATATATACATAAATACATATATACAACATACATACATATATACATACTACATATATACACATAATATATACCAAATTACATACATTATATACATACATAAATATATACATACATACATATACTATATAAAAATAAATTACATAAATATATTACATACAATCTATATATACATACATATATATATCATACATAATACATATAAGATACATACATATACTATATATACATAACATATATATATATACATACATATAATATATTACAGACATATATATATATACATTACATATATATATATACATTTACATATAATATATACATACATTATATATATACATACATATATATATATAAATAAAGATATATATATACAACAATATATATATATACTACATATATATTTATTATTACAGTGGAGTCCGACCTAGGCGATTTGACCTATGTTTTAAAGGAAAGGCGTATGAATTATAAGAGACATGATGGTATGACAGCCACGAGGGTATATGAAGGTGGAGGATAGGTACAGGAAGGATAATAGGAAGGAAATCTCTGCTAATTCGAGGTGTGTATGAAAAGGTTGACCAAAAAATATCGGTTAATTTATAGTTCATAATTTTATGTTTTAGGCCTGCAAATTATTAAATGTTGAAATGGACTCGATTACAAATCCAATCTTTTCATTCATCTCGTTTTCATGCTGTTCCACCATGTAAATCCAATGCGAATTTTTATTTTTGTGTTAATAAAAAATAAACGAAGTCAAAGTGATTTGTGGTTCTCTTCATCAATACTGGATAACGACAAAATAATTTTGGCTTGTTACTTTAGAGGATATTGCATAATTAGGTAATGTTTTATGTGTGTTGAACAGCAATCGGCCCGTAACGAGAGTCAGATGAAGGTTGAGCGACGACCTTCTGACAGGGAAAGGGTACCATAAAAGGGATATTTTTCGGAACGAAGAGCAGCGGACGTAGGTCGGCACAAAGACACGGTCACCTTCGTGTCTTTGACGGGAACCGTCGTCGTGCTCTTCATAACGAAAAAATATCCCTTTTATGGTAACCTTCCTGTCAACGAAGGGTTGTCGCTCGGCCCTTTCAGCATGACTCTCGGTACGGAACATCAGTCTTTAGCGGGCTTAATGGTTCTGATGCAACACCTCTAAAAACATTACTGTATCTGCCATATGCTTAGAAAGTGTAACCGTAAATATTCCTCAATCAGTTAATATAACAGCGGCAAATGGTCATATGCCCTACGGCGGGCCGCTGGGAGCGGCCCGCCGGTGAGCCTCTGAGCAAATCCCCAGCGGCCCTACGTCGTACACTTCCGTCGGGCCGCCAGTAAGACATACGGAGGGCCTCCGGAGGCCCTCCGTCTTTGTGTTTGCTGGGTCGTGCCACTAGCTACCACAACGACGCTACCAACACACCCACCGCCACTCGGTCATCTCATGTTTCGGTTCCTGCCCTGCCTCTACTCATCATATTCAAGTTATGTACCACACTCCCGGTACAGAATGGTAACAGCGGTGTACAGAATGGTCTCTTTGTCTGTGTCTCTTCTGTGTGGGTATGTGCGTCACCATGCGCGTGTTGCTCAATATTGATGTCCTGATGTCCCATGATGTCCTGATGTTCTACCTCGCTACGATGTCTCTACGATCTTCCTCCCCGCCCATGATGTTCCTGCGCGCCCCTGTCGACGCTCCTGGTCTGGTATGTCATGTGCGACCTTCGCACGGCTTGCGGCCCACGCCCGCATCCACACGCCCATTCTGATATCGCGTGTGGTCTCTTCATGCCCGTGCCCCTCGCACGTGCTCACCTTCCACATCCGTGCCCTCGTGGCGCCCATCGTGAGTGTTCCTGCTTCTTCCCTGCTAACGTGAGTCGTCAGCAAATGTTATTATTTTCTCGTCACTGGACTCTTCATATTTTGCATGTGTTATTAATTTTCTTGTCACTTTGAAACGTGACTCAATGTCTTCTGCGCTTGCGATATTCTGTGTGTGCCCTATATTTGACTTATTTGACTCATTTCTGGTTACATTTTTCATCTCAGCACAGTGTTGCTATATTCTGGGCTATTTTTCTCATTCGAGTGCATTTTCTGTGATTATGTTTGGGCTGCAACTATTTTTATGTCATTTTCTTTACCTGCTTGTTCATTTTTGGTAGATTTTTGACCTGCGTGTCTCCTTGCTAAACCTCTTGGGCTGAGGTTAGGTTATCGGCGATGTCTACAGTGGCATCGTGTCCGCCTTCCGCGGCCTGCTTCGTGGTTCACGCCACGCCCGCCGCCCATTCCTCAACTCATCTCTCCTTCGTTGGCTTGTCAGTGTTTTCAGCTGGTTTGGTTATAGAAACTGCAGACTCTACTTCCTTACTGGACGGTAGTTGGTTGACGATGCCCGAAATTCGTAGCATTTCACCTCTCTCAGCGACAATTACCATTACAATAATAATCAAATAGTCGTCAGGTAGCTACAGCGTACGCTATTACACTTCCGTACTGTGCGTGGGCAGCTAGAGGGCAGTAGAGGAAAATGGTGAGGTCAAAAGCCCACAGTCTGAGCTGTGGCGTCGTCGTTTCCATGGTAACGGGGATTTGTTTACATACCACTGCGAGGCGCCCAAAAGCGTTTGATAGAGGGGTACAGAACCTGAACGGCGCAAGCCGTCAAATTCTTCTTCTCAAACGCAGCCCAGACTTTTCTTGGTATTTTCTTCGTTAACTCCTCGGAGACGGGGAGACAAAGCTGATGCCAATTTGTAACCTAAAGGTAGCTCAAAATGGGATGGAGTGATGAACAGTTCTTGAGTTTCCTGCTTTATTTGAGGTTAAGGACAAGCTTATGAGGAGCGCAACCCATGGAGGAGTACGCGTCAAGCCTGACTGGAGCCTACTGGCTGTGACTGCGACTGGTGACCAGTCACAGCCTGGTCCTTCTGGCAACTCGGACCAGCCGACCACTGACCAGTGGCACTGGTCAGTGGTCGGCTGGTCGCCCGAGGCGGTCTGCCTAGTGCATTTAAACAATATGTTACGGTTTGCGTCTCCCTACAAGGTGAGTGGATCGAAGGACATCAGGGGGTGGCATGAGCCTCAACAGGCGTTATTATAAAAATCCTGCCTGCGCCACCACCGGTGAGGGTCAACTATCATAGCCCTCATATAGACCCAGAGGGCTAACCAACTAAATTCTTATGGAGAGAGAGAGAGAGGAGAGAGGAGAGAGAGAGAGACGAGAGAGAGAGAGAGAGAGAGAGAGAGAGAGAGAGAGCCTACAGGCAGTAGGCACAAAGAAACAAAAATTACATCTAGCATAAAAATAATGTAAGTTTCTTTAAATCTTTGAAATATCCAATTCCTATTTGATATGGAATTTGGAATTATTGCTTAATATATTCCATATATTGTGAGGCACTAACCACCTGTTTGTTCAATGACTCAAAAACACAATTTCTTCACCTTCTACTTGACATATCAAGTATCTGACAACTATCCTCTCTTTTCAATGAAACTCAATTGTCTCTTTCTTCTATAATGAACATTCTTGCGTTATTCTCACTAAAAACATCTATCTTTCGATAAATTTGCTTTTAAGAAATTAAGTTTTCCGGACACAGACAATGGACACAGAGACGTCTGGTTTCCTTTTTTTCCCTTCCCGATGTTTTTATACAAAAACCTTACCACCCACGATGGAGTAGCCTTCATGTTTTGGGGGGATCCACTCAAACAGCTCCAAAACAGGGGTGAAGAGTCAAAAGTTTTTGTTCATCAACGATTTCTCCTTCTCTAACGGGCTGCCTTTAATCTTTAAATACCCCGCAAAGGCTTTTTTCTTTTATCTTACGTATTTTTAGCCATGATTTTTTAACCGAATTGCAGCCTACCCCCCCCGTGGGTTTGCTGACTTTTTTGCTTACGTTTTCTTATTTCCATATTTGGTCTTAAAGGGAGTTAATCAGTATTTTATTTTTCATTGGTCACAAGTAGGCCGGAATCTTTTCCGTTTTTATTTCTATTCCACGAATTCAATATTTTTTAAAGAGAAATGTCAAGACACCTTCCGAATAAATGATCCACCCATTTTGGAAAATCTTTTTTTCCTTATGGCTTTTCAGTAGGGGTTTTTTGTTTTATTTGTCCTTGGGCCAGTTCTTATGTAAACAAAAACTAACCTTTTTTAGTATTGGCGTATCACTTTTGAAATTCTCTCGAAGTTAGGTACAGATTTATTTTTTTGGGATTTCATCAGAGGGGCCTCGATGATTTCGGCTGGGAACAGTTTTTGGCTCTTGGTAGCTTGGGGAAGAGCTGAAACTGCTGGAATGGGGGGAAACCGTCCCCACCTTAAGCAGAGTTTTCTCTCTCCATCGTCAAAAATCCTTTTTAAAAAAATAATAAAGGGTTAATAAGTAATCATTGAATAATCCCCCTATCTTTTTATGATCAGCAAGATAGTACTTTAAGGGGAAAAAAAAAATTTTTAAAGGCTAATTTTGCTTTATACCTTTAAAGGGGGGGGGTCTTTAGTTTTTAAAAAATTTTCCCGTTTT
>JACEEZ010001621.1:0-10000 GCA_016584305.1 Chionoecetes opilio | reverse complement strand
CATATTATATACTAATATACCACACTTATACTACTAAAAAACTACCATATTATAAATACTTATACTTAAAAAATTCATACTAATAATAAAAAAACCACACTATACTATTAATACACCACTACTTATATACTTTTTTAATACTTTTCAACACTTAACTACTAAATATACCCTCTTTTAACATACTACTATACTACTTAATTTAAACTACCCCAAATTATATACTATACTACCACCCCCCCATAATACTTCCACCACTTTACTACTTAAAAACCATATTTTTTTTTTAACCCTAATATCCCCCACTTATACACAATTACCCACTTACTTTTATACCCCCTAATACTACCATACTTATAACTAATAACCATATTTACTACTAATATACCACCTTTACTATAATACCCACTTTTAAAACTAATACTCCACTACTTTTTACTACTAATACCCAAATTATACTACTAATCTACCACACTATATTAATACTCAACCCCCATATAAAAATAACCACTACTTATATTTCAATATACCCTACTATACTAATACTACCACACTAAAACTATAAAACTACCCCTACTTATATACTAATACTACCAACTTATACTACTAATCTACCACATTTATCTACTAATACACTACTTATACTACTAAACTACCCCTACTATATACTAATATACCACACTTATATACTAATATACCACCACTTTTCTACTAATATAAAACTTTTCTACTAATACTACTACTACTACTACTTATGTTCGTACTCTCCCCAAATTTACTCTCCAATACTGTTTTAGCACCTTCTTTCTATATTCTTTTGATCTCACCGACTAGGCACCCTGTGACAGGGGGTATTTTCCTAGTTCCCCCCCCCATTAGCCAGGTGTTTTTTCTCCGCGCTCCTTGACCTGTCTATAAAGTGGTGACCGCGTCTGCCCGAGTCACTCGATCACTCACACTCAAACCCACTACTCACGGCCTCAGAGGTCACACACATATTCTGCGCTCGTCTCGTCGGGGCGGCCACGTTGTGCCGCCCGCCCCAACATATTCCAAAGGGTTGTTCCTGTACTCCACTTCTGCTGAGCAATATATCATCTTCTGTCTACAAGTTGGTAATTATTCCTTATACCCATGCACGCATTAAGAGACACTCGGTAGACATACACAGACCCCAGAACACGTGTTGACCACACCACTCCTCTGAGCCTGCCGTTCGCGCCACAAACTACGCACCCCCACTCGCTCAGCTTAGTTCCTGCCTCCTACTCACATTTTTCAAGTTATGTACCATTTTCCCCGGTACAGAATGGTAAACAGCGGTGTACAGAGTGGTCTTTTTGTCTGTGTCTCTTTGTGGGGGGTATGTGCGCACCATGCACGTTGTTGTTTCAATATTGATGTCCTGAGTCCCATGATGTCTGATGTCCCATGATGTCCTGCTCACGGCGTCCCTACCCAGTTCCTGTTTTTGATGTCGCGTCCCGCACGCCTGCACGCCTATCCTCTCTCTTGGTTGGATGCCCCCCGCCCGCACGCCCACGCCCATTAGTCTAGTCAAAATGTGGCTGAACCTCAAAAAAATTGCTAAAAAAGGTTTTTAATTTGGATATTGGGCCATGGAATAACCTCTCTTTCGGATAAAAAAAGTTTACCAGAATTACCCTGCCGAAAGGGGTCAACGGCCGCCATCTGTAAAATCCAACGGGGAAGATCTCCGACCGCCGCCACAAACGGTTTTTTCCCCTCTTATCCATAAAAATTTTAAGCAAAGGTCAATAATTCTTTTACACCAAATGCATGACTATGTATTGCCATTACCATACAATTTCATCAAAATTGGTACAGTAGTTTTTGTGCAAAAAAAATTAAAAACCGATAATTAGAAATAAAAATATATTTTTTGCATGAAAACCCACACAGGGCCCCCCCCAAAAGCCAGCTTGACATTTCTTGGTGTTTAAATTGTAATGATAGGTAGCATATGCTTAACAAAAAACAAACACCAGAAAATGACTAGCCCTTGCCAGTTTTCATGCTTTTTTTTTATTTCTTATACAAATATGAATATAAAAGGGTACAAAAACAGACTAAGTAGCCTTTTCAAGGCAACAATTTTCACACTTTTAATTTTTTCCTGACATTTCATAAAAAAAAGGTCCAAAATAAAGTACAAACTTACAAATAATGGTGGTCAGTTGGGTCGAATGCTGGGGCAAGGCCTGCATAACCCACCACAGAACAGTTTCATGAACGGACCAAAGAACATTTCTTGTAAAGGAAATAAGTCACAGGTAATTTTCATCAATCATCAAGATCTGGCTGTTTTGAGTTGGTGCGTGGAGGCCTTTTGGGCAATCACACACAAGTTTGAACGTGCATGCCATGTTTCCTGCAACTGCATCTTGCTGTACTACACCTGAATACAGTTACACCCTAATTATAGCCAACAAATGTACAGGACCAGCTGGAAGGGCAGTCATGATTTGGTTGTAATTTACCTCTGAAAGTTTCCATCCCACTCGTCCAGGTTTAGGGGTTTTCTAACCTTTCCATTCCTGAATTTGGAAGTAAAAACTCGAAGGCCTGTGGAATTTCGTATCGCTCTTGTTGTGGGCAAGATTTGCTCAACATACTTTGAGCTTTTTAAACTTTTCCTTAAGCGCCTCAGTCGGAATGATTGTTTTTTTTCCCATCATTACCATTGTAGGACTAAAGCTTTCTCCCAGCTTCATACCTTTTCTGAACTGTTATCCTTGCCAAACCTTCTGCCATTTTTGAGGAAGTTTCTATTGTTCATCACTTTCAAAGGGACGCTCCTTCCAATTCCATGAATTTGGATGTACAATCAAACCCAGTAGTGTGGATGAAAAATGTTGAACAAACACATCTCCAAAGATTTTCACATCTCTTTGATGTTCAGACTTTCACACTTTTTGCATAGCCTTTGGTTGTGGCGTGAATTAAAATATTGAAAACCGTCATCTCTTTTGGGCCCATGAAAAACATAGAAGGACCAATGGCCCAGTGTCATCTGCTATCAAAAGGTTTCTCCTGTCTGTCCCAGTTCTAGAGCAGTCTTCACAATCAATACGTCAGCGTCTCCAGATGCATGGACTACTTTAAAAAACCTGTTTCCCTCCAAACTCTTTCCCAGCAAGTTGATGAACAATTGTTTTTTTTCTTGATTAGCTAGGAAACACCCTTTTTTAATTTGAACACCATTTTGGGGGTCAGTAACACCTTAACACCAACAGAGCCACCTGCTGGGGCGTCGGTGAGTCGCGTCTTTAATGGATGGCCCACTTTCATACCCACAAAGAAAATGCAGGCTTTTCCATATCTATTTTGTGACATATCTGCGGTATCGGGCACAGATCTCATCAAATGTGTGACTTTTTGCCATGGGAGGCGTTGAAGTAGTGCCCCACCATCTAAGAGATACGTGGATCTGAAGACTGGGGACCTGATTGTACAGGGGAAGTCAGTTCCCATTTTGCGTCTGCCAAAAGCCGGTTTCTTTGCCTCTCGCGGCAGTCCGAAAGAATTAAAAAGTGCAGGTGGGTAACCACAAAAGCTCATACTGGAAATGTTTCTTGCTGCTGCTGAGTTGAGGGTTCATTGGTAGATAGCCAACCCCAGTCTCGGAAATAGATTGTGGATCAGTCTCAAACTGCTTCATCTTTGCTGAGCGAAACTTTTGACCCAAGTGAAATTTGCCTGATCCTTTCTTTTAAAAGTGTACCGTGGACATTTTTTCCAACCATTGAAGCTATGATTGTCTCTCCTATGGAGTTTGCTTTGTCCACATTCACCTTTTGTCTCCAGTTACTCCACTTGAAATGCTGTGAATGGACGGATTTTCCCGTGAAAGGGGGTTCATATGATGGAGAAACGCAACGAGTTTCCCATGTATCCCTCACATCTCGCTCTTTTCTTGCTGAAGTAGCCCTCCTGGTGCTGGTCACTAGTGGAAACGAATGTTTGCTAGTTCTTGCTTTGTAAACTTGTTTTCCCTTTTGATAGAATATTAGATCCTAATAACAAATTAAAAGGATAACTATAAGATTAGAAAAGCAGGTATATATTTATAAAAAGTAGATATATTTAATTATACTACACTAACTATTCATTTTAACTACAAATTTACGCTGGTATTGTAAAATACGGACTAGGGAATTTCCCAAGATATTCTAATCCCAAAAAGTCAAATATAGCTACATCAGCTATATTTAATTAATAAAATTTTTTATTTTAAGGTCCAATTTGGACAAAGAGAAAAAAAAAATTCCACCTATCGTTGGCCTCTTAAATTAAATGTATGAACTGCGGATTCAAACACGTCATTGCTGGTTGTGTCATATTAGTTTGCCTGGCATCCCTGTGTATGTTCAGTAATCATGCCAAAAATAATGAGTGAGTAATGAAGTTGACGCTGTTTAGTCTGAAAGACTTTTCACAGCAGAAATATAAGAAAAAGAGAGGGACAGAAAGTGGAGAAAATATTAAGGAAATACGAGATGAGGATTAAAGGGAAAAATAAAGCTGGGTGGATGCTTGCCAAATGATGGCGGCCGTTGCCCCTTTATCGGTTTTAATTTTTTTGCACAAAAATACTGTACTAATTTTGATTGAAAATTGTATGGTAATGGAGTACATAGTCATGCATTTGGTGTAAAAAAATTATTGACCTAGCTTAATTATTATGGATAAGAGGAGGAAAAAACCGTTTTGGGCGGCGGGTCGGAGATTTTTCCCCGTTGGATTTACAGATGGCGGCCGTAACCCCTTTCGGCAAGGTTAATTTTGGTAAACTTTTTTTTATCCGAAAGAGAGGTTTTTCATCCCCAATCCAAGTTAAAAAACTTTTGTTAGCAATTTTTTTGAGGTTTGCCAAAAAATCGCTAGATTGAATGGACATGTTGGTATGTAATGTGCGCCCTTTCGCACAGCTTGCGGCCCCCGACCGCATCCAAACGTCACTTGATGTCGTGTGTGGTCTCTCCCGCCCGTGTCCCTCACCCCGTGTCCATTTTCCACATCCGTAACCTCGTGGCGCCCATCGTGGTCTGTTCCTGCTTTTTCCATGCTACCCTGAGTCGTCAGCAAGTGTTATATTATTTTCTCGTCACTAGACAATTGGACTTCATATTTTGCGTGTGTTATTATTTTTCTTGTCACTTGGAAAAAGTGACTCAATGTCTCCTGTGCTTTGCGATATGCTGTGTGTGCCCTAGATTTTGACTTATTGACACATTTCGGGTTTCATTTTTTATCTCAGCACAGTGTTTCATATTTTGGGCTATTTTTCTATTCGAGTGTTTTCTGTGACTATGTTTGGGCTGCAACTATTTTGTCATTTCTTTAGCTGCTTGTTCATTTTTGTAGATTTTTTACCTGCGTGCTCCTTGCTAAAACCTCTTGGGCTGAGTTTAGGATATTCGGTGTCCACACGTGTTCACCGCTTCCCGCACCCCCTCCCCTGGCCACACCTGCTGCCTGCTAGTCAGGTCAGCCGGCTTAACGCCTCGCCTCCCCCCCACCCATCTCCACCCGCCCGCCTCATCTCACTGGCGCGCCTGCTCGCCGCCCATCTCATCCTCCCCCGCGCCCACGCCACCCAAACTCTGCGCGCCACTCGCCAGCGCGTCCACACACGCCCTGTGGCTGTTTGTCCCACGCCCGCGGCCAGCTTTCCGCCTGTCATCGGCGTGCCTACAGTGGATCGTGTCCGCCTTCCGCGGCCTGCTTCGTGGTTACGCCCCCGCCCGCCGCCCATTCCTCAAATCATCTCTCCTTCGTTGGCTTGTCAGTGTTTTCAGCTGGTTTGGTTATAGAAACTGCAGACTCTATTTCCTTACTGGTTGGTTGCCTGTATTAGTTTCAGCGCGTTTGGACAAGGGTTATAAGGAGACATACAATCCTCATTTTATGTCTTGTGTTGAAAAGTTGATACCTAATGTGTAAGTACGTTTAATTTTAGGTCATAATTTCTACTTAGTGTATACTTTGAAGACTTTTAGATCAGGTATCCCTTTGTCATAATTTTCACTTTTGAAAATTGTATAATGTTGGTCACGACCATTTTTCTCTTACGTTGGCTAATCATGGTTTTTTCGGTGGTATGTAGGATAGAATAACTTTTATGGCTATCTCTTGCTTGCTGTTCGCTTGTGTTCAGTTACAGCGCGTCCTTTGACAATAGAGTTAAAATGTTTTAATTTTGTGATAATGTATTTCGGTTTTCTCATGACCAATTTATATAATTTTTTACGTACTTTGTCCACGGCTGGTAACGTGGTTAACTTTGTTGTTTCGATATTTCAGTTACGTCTTGTTGTGCTTGAGTAGTTAATTTGTAGGTAATTCTTGATCAGGTTATTTTATGTCCATGTCTTGTCAGTGTGCTTTTCTTGCGTGGTTAACGTATTTCTGGTGCAGCTTATTTCAGTCCCTGCCTCCAGGGCATAGTGGTTAAGTGGTTAACTTACAAAATTTTCTACTTAGGTGTGAGTTATCTTCCCATTTTTTTTTGTGATATTCATATATTCTACTTTTTTGTGATTTTATATTTCCATATTTGTGGGATTTTCTCATATTTTTCATTTTGGTACAGTTTATCTCATTTTTTTGTGTGATTTTTCATGTTATCTTGTAGTATTTTCCATGCTTGTACTTTTGAAGTGATTCATTTGCATATATTCTCCTTAGCGTCATTTTTGGTTATCGGTTATTTCAATCAATGTTTTGGGTTTGCCATTTAGCTTCATTTTACCCCTTTCGGTCCCTTATATATCTCCTATGTTATGTTCATATCTTTATTTCCCTATAATACGTGAGGCCACGTATTCTTTCGACGGGGGGGTAATTTTAAATGTACCTCTCCAATTACTCTCCAATTTACTGTCTTAGCACCCTTCTTTCTAATTCTTTTGATCTCACCGACTAGGCAGCGGGGACAGGAGGTATTTTCCTAGTTTCCCCCCCCCCATTAGCCAGGTGTCTTTTCTCCGCGCTCCTGACCTGTCTATAAAGGTGGTTGACCGCGTCTGCCCGAGACACTCGACACTCCACACTCAACTCGACACTCACTCTTCACTCATAGGTCACGCATACGGCTTCGTCTCGTCGGGGGGGCCACGTTGTGCCGCCCGCCCCAACATATTCCACTGTTCCTGTACTCCACTTCTGCTGAGAAATAATTCATTTTTCTGTCTACAAAAGTTGGTAATTATTCCTTATACCCATGCAGCATATTTTAAAGAGACACTCGGAGAATCAAGACCTCAGAACACGTGTGACCACACCACTCCTCTGAGCCTGCCGTTCGCGCCACAGCTACGCACCGCCACTCGCTCAGCTTATGTTCCTGCCTCCTACTCATCATATTCAAGTTTTGTACACTTTCCCGGTACATTCCCACGCCCAGCAGAGGTGTTGTAAGAGGCGCCAGGCTAGGGAACAGTCTAGCTAGAGACAGGCGTAATGCTTCCATCCAAGTATTTGTTTCAAAATCGGGTTAAATATAAAGTAAGGGGTAAATATGAATAGAAGTATGTCTACTATGTCCTCATTATACTATAAATATCTTGTCAGGGCCAGTTCCATAAGGTGTGTTAATGTGTATCATATTCTTGCATTTGGTTTTTTTACACATATTTATATATATATATAATATATATATTTAATATTTTTTTTTTTTTCGTTTTAATGTGTATGCTTGCAAGTGTTATTAGTGTTAGAGTATTTACGTATGTAATGTGCATGTATTTTGTAGCCAATGTGTGTGCATGCGTGTGTGGTGCAGATGTTATGTTTGCATATCTGGAAGTTTGTATTTTATTTGTTACCCTTTATTTTTCTATTTTTCATTTATATAATACGGATTCCGTAGCCATAGTCAGTGTTTTGTTGTTGTTTTTGTTATTTCTTAGGGGGCCTGTTTTTCTACATTCTCTCTTAGGTAATATCTAGGTCCTTTCCCACCCTTACTAGAGTGTTTTTTCCCCCAGACCTTCACAGATACCTCTAAGCTTTTTATAAAGTGGGGAGAGATGCCCCCTTCACCCCCCCCCCCTCCTTGACGGCCCCCCTTGGACCCCCCAAAAATATAACTGAGGTTATTAGTATTAATAAATATATATCAATGGATAGAGAGTTGTATTATCTTTTCCCATTTAAAATTATTATATTATTATTATATTATTATTATATTATTATTTTTATTTTTATTATTATTATTATTTATTTTATTATTATAATTTTATTATATTTGTATTGGTTTTTTGATAAGTATTATATTTACTTACTGCTGCCCACTGCTACTACTACTGGGTACTTACTATATACTACTACTACTACTACTACTACTACTACTATACTACGTACTACTACTACACTACTACTACTACTGCTGCTATACTGTACTATACTACTACTACTATTATTTCTACTACACTACTACTACTGCTACTATACTTCTGCTGCTTACTATTACTACTATGCTACTACTCTGTTGAAACCAGCGACAGAAAGGTCTAACCTTTTGTTTTTGTATTAGTCCCCTTTAAATTTTGTTTCTATGGTCCCCCATTTTAAGATAGTTTTTTTGATCACAAAATTTTTATTAAATATAATATTGTGCCGGTTTACTTTTAATTGATGTCTTTTTTTTAAGATACTAAAAACGTTTGAAAGTGGGAATTTAGAGTAAGCAAGGGTTCTAATTTCAATGTAGGGCCGTAGAATATTCTAGATAAAGGAACCCCAAAAAAAAACCCATCCAAGCCTTTGCTCTGACCCTTTCTCGCTTTTTTGAAGATTTTACAAAAGTTGAAGCAATTCAACAACTATACTTTTTCCCACGCTACTGCTACTACACTACTATTGTTCCCACTACTACTACATTGTTCCTACTGCTATAAATACTCGTTCCCAAATGATACTACAATACTGCTACATTTTACGGTTCCCACTGTATATACATAGTTATTACTAGTTCCTCGCTAAACACTATACTCACTACCTTTCTACTACTTTCTATTACACACTATTACTATACTACTACTACTACTACTACTGCCCACTGCTACTACTCACTACTCTCTATTTCACTACTACACTTTATACTACTACTACTACTTACACTACTAACTCACTACATACTACTATATACTACGTTCCTACTGCTATACTAACCTTAATACTATTACACTACTAACTATAACTACATTTTTATTCGGGCTACCTCCTTCCTTTTCCCCTTCCTTTCCCTTCCTTTCCCTTTCCCCCTTTCCTTTTTTCCCTCCCCCTTTTCCTTCCTTTCCTTCCTTTTTCCTTTTTCCCTTCCCCCCCTTTCCCCCCTTCCTTCCCCCCTTTTCCTTCCTTCCTTCCCCCCTTTTCCTTTCCCTTCCCGAAAAACAAAAATATCTCGTCACCCTTTTAAAAAAAACATTCAAAAACGGGGAAAAGTCCGAAACAGACTTAAAAAAGCCACTAAAAAAGGGACGAAACCTAGAAAATAATAAAACACATAGTACAATAGAATATATCATTAAAAAAATTTTTTATAAAGAATAAAAGAAAAAAAAAAAATTTAATCTAATATGAAACGGAAATTAGTAGAAATTTAAAATTAAAAAAAAAACTATTCCCGTGTTAAATTTTTTTTCTGCAATTTTTGGTCAAACTATAAAAAATACGCCCGAAATGGTATACAAACACTATGGTTGACTAAAATATATTTAACTACCTTTCCCCAAGGGTTAAAAAAGTATAGGCAGCTGAGCATATGGGTAGAGGTTAAAGGGGGGAACTGGAAAAAAGGTTTTTGGGGGGGTGTATAGGCCCCCAAATTTTGTAAAAAGGATTCAGCCCTATAGGGGGAAGAAAAAAAAACAAGGCCGCAGAAAATCGATTTTGCGTGGTGGGGGATTTTTTAAATTTTGGAATTAGACTGGGATTTTTAATTTATAGTGAACGATGCAGATAATTGAAATATAAT
>JACEEZ010001620.1:25000-30000 GCA_016584305.1 Chionoecetes opilio | reverse complement strand
ATATATATATATAAAGAAATTATACTAATGTATAACATTAATCTTATATACAAATATTTAGTCATTATTTGTATTACATTTTCTATTGCATAACTCACTTGCAGCCAGGCATTTACGCCCGATTTAAAGGCGTGCATGGAAGTGGTGAGGTGCAGGTCGGTCTGGCGCTCCCAAGGTGTTCCAGATCGACCCATAGCGGGGTAGGAAGGAGCGGGGGTTTAATGTTCCGTCCTCGCGAAGGGTACGTCACTTGATGGTCGATGTTGTGGGCCGCACGGGTAGAGTGGGAGGGCCTGGCCCGGGGGTTTTGAGGCGCGCTCTGCTAGTTTGTAGGAGGTCCATCCTGTGAGCCTTGTACTGACGCACATGCCTGCCACGTCACGCCGCGTGCTGGAGAGGTTGAATTATCTGTGGAGCACCCCTCAGGGCTTTCAGCCGGGCCAGCCGCTGAGCTCGGGCTTGAACCCGGTCAAGGAGGCGGAGGTATGACGGGGGCAGGAGGACCATGCGGGGGGCGAGTATTCCATCAGGGAGCGGACTTGTGACTTGAAAGAGTGTGCCGACTCCCTGAGCGCCAGGGGTGCGCAAACGCGTCGGATGGCAGCTCATTTCCAGGCAGCATCCTTGGCGACCTTCCTGACGTGGCTGGTGTATGTGAGGCCAAGTCGAACTCCACCCCTAGAATTTGACTGACTCCTGGAGGTGTATTTTCTGCTTCCAGGAAATGGCGTGTTGGTCCCCTTTGACTGCATCTTGCCTGCGGGAGATGAGGACGGCTTGGGTCTTGCCCTGGTGCAAAGTTGATTTTGCCATCTCTTCCGCCAGGAGGCGATGCTCTGCAGTGCCTGGTTGATACGATGACTGTGTTGTGGTGGTCACTCCTTCACAGGTGCATGTGAGAGTACAGTCGTCTGCCTACGCTCTTGCCTCAGGAATCACTGCAGGATGTCGTTGAAGTGAACGTTCCATAGTAATGGCCCGAGTACACTTCCTTGAGGGACACTGGCTTTGATAACATTTTCAAGGAATTGTGACAATTCACCCCCAGGGCGCAGATTTCTTTCATGGAGGTAATCTTGCGGGAGGTGTAACGGTCCCCACAGTTTCCCCAGGCTTCTCAGCTTGGGGTAGTTGATGCCTGATGCCACACCCTATCAAAGGCACCAGCGATGTCCAAGGGCGACGACGAAGGTGTCTTCGCCCCGATCTAGGAGTGGTTCCGGGCTGCTGATGGCAGGAGAAAAGGTCTGCTGCAGATCTCCCCTGTCGAAAGCCGAATTGCCGTGAATTTAGCAAGCGGTGAGCGTCAAAAAATGTAGGATTTTGGAGGCAATGAGGGACTCAAGAACTTTCCCAACACGGAAAGGAGGGAAATGGGCGGTAGTTTTGGGATCGCCTCTGCTCTTCTTTTTGGGGAAATAGCACAGACTCTCGCCACTTTCCACTCAGATGGAAAACTGCTGAGATAAAGGCACTCCCGGGAAGATGGTAGAAAAGGGGCACAGCAATTTTGTGAGGCACATCTTTTAAGCAGGGAGAGGGCTGATACTATCTGGTCCCAGCGCTTTTTTGGGGATCAACTTGTTGAAGTTGTTGCAACACCTCCTCCGTGGAATGGTGATGTTCCCTAGGGGGCCTTGGTTAGAACCGGGAACTGTAGGAGGTTCAGTTCGGGGTCAGGAACTGTCATCTTGTTGAGAAGTGGGCAGCCAAACACCTGAGCTTTACCCCGGTGACGTGTGACAACAGAGCCATCAGTGCTGTCAACGGTGGGATGCTGTCGTCACGAGAGAAGCCCTGTTGTTTGTTTGATGCTGCTCCACCAACCCCTTATTGCCCACTGACTGGCCTGTTAGCTTTCGCTTGAGGTGATCCCCCATTTTGTTGATCGCCTTTTTCTGGACTCTTTTCATATTTTTCACAGGCCATTTTGTGCTGGTGTTTATGTCTTCTTGGGGGGTGGGCCCTTATATCGCAGCCAGGCCTTGCTCTTATTGACTGCTGCTTTCCTGCATTGAAAGCCAAACCAGGGCTGGTCTCCCGTTTAGACTTGTATGTCTGGCAGGGAAACAAATCTTCTTTGGGGGGACCATCAGGATTTCTGTGAAGCTCTTCACATGTGTGTCAACGTCACCTGTAACACGTCAGACCACACGATGTTTTTTTAAGTGTTGCCTTCTTGCATCCCAGTCCCCCTTGCCCCATAGCCATTGTGCGAGTCACTGCCTCTCTCTGTCGATGACCAGCTTGATCTTGGTTAGAACAGCCAGGTGGTCAGAGGAACCCACTGTTGATAGCGGGCGGCAAGTCACTAAAACTGCAGGGCAAATCTTTGATTACAGGGTCAGTAAAGACCCTGAATGTGGGTGGGGAAGTCGCCCGTGATTGGTGAGTCCAAACACCGTCAACAGTTCGTTAAACTGCCTCGGGACCAGGTACTGGTTGAGATCACCCACAATGGTGAGAGCTTACAGGAGTGCTGGAGGAGCGGGCATCTAAGTTGAAGGTCAGGTAGTGAAGGGGCTCAACAAACCCTTTCCACTGTGGACGGGAACACACCACAGCAGAATGGAGTCTTGAGTGTTTTGTCCCCCAATTTTTAAGAACATCATCTCCATGTGAGCAGGAAGGTCGACGGGGGGAGCTTTTACAGGGAGGCTGTTGCGGAAGCACACAGCGACTCCCCCCAAAGGTACCTTGGGCTCTGTCACGTCGGAACCAAATTTAGTAGCCACCTATCTGCCCAAAGTTGTCTGGCCTGGGAGTTGAGGAAGGTCTCAGTAGTGGCAATGATGTCAGGACTGTGTGGCAAAACATGGCTGTACGTTAGGTCACCGACGTTAGTCTGGAAACCTCTAACGTTAGCTGAGATGATGGTAAGATTACCAAGCGCTTGCCTGCCGGGCGGTGTAGCTCCGGGGTGAGTAGCGATGTTGGCTGTCATTGTGAGGGGGCGGGAAGGCTTGAGGTGGAGTCCAGCCTCCTACCTGTGAGGTGTCAGAAGTGGGGGCAGGAAACGCAAAGCTCTTGTTTAGGGAGTGAAGTAGCCAAGCGTTATGTTTTGCCTGTTCCGCAGACAGCTGTTTGAAAAAAGTTTCCTGTCTTCTTGATCGAGGCGCGTGCGGCACTCATGGGTGGTGTGACCGTGGCGCTGGCAGTAGTCGCACTTCAACTTCCAGAAGCAATCATTCTCCGTGTGCCCACTTCTCTTGCAGTGATGGCAGTAACTTCGAATCGGTGCCCGGGCTGTTGGAGCAGACCTAGCTGAATCGTGCCGCCTTGCAGTTGTGGGGCGTCGGGAGGGACTGGGAGCAAGGTGCTCTTGTCGTCTGAAGTGGAAGTTATCTGCTTGATTATTTTGGTTGGATACCTGTGAAGTGCGAGTACGAGTTCTCGGGGCAGGTGGGGCGCGAGAAGCCCGGCGCTCAGGACTTGTGGCAGTGGAGACACTGATAACCCGACGCTCTGGACTCGCGGCAGGGAGGGTGTGGGTAGCGCGGCGCTCGGACTCGTGATGGTGAGGCGCGGGTCTGTGGCGGGTCAGGGCTCGCGGCCGGTGTAGGCGTGTTCTCTTGATGAACGTTCACACCACGTCTGTGTTGTATGACAACAGACTTAAGTGGGAGTGACTTATCAGACGTCCACCAGGCCTGTGAAATTTTATTTGTGGCAGTGTGTTTTTGCCACTGGCGGTCAATCCATTCAGGCTTAGCGCTTGTGGCAATGGTTCTGGTGTCAAGCTCTTCAAGGCTGGACTTGGTTACTGCTATATTGTCAATAAAGTCCATGATGGTTACTACTGCGTCTCTCTGCTGGGCGATACGCTGGGATGTCGTATCAAAAAAGCCGAGGATGCAGTTTTTTCGTCGTAGCTCTCCTCTTAACTCCCTGATGATTTTGACTAGAGCTCCGGGCTCTAATTGCTGCAGTTCTTCATAATCATCATCATCGACAGTGAGAAATTCAGTGGAGGCAGCATCGGAAGGCTCAGTTTCACCCTGTGATGGGTGTGCAACTACTTCCTGGAAGACCACGTGGGCCGAGATCCCCACAGTCTCGCGTAGAACACTGACTTGACAGCAGTCGAGTGTTGTGTTGGTGTTGAGACAGCTGGTATGGGCGATGTTGGGGCAATCACCTCCTGAGCATTCAGCGACTGATTTATCGGTGATTGTCTTGCCACAGACTGCACACCAACGACCAGGTGTGTATCCAGGTAGGCCGCGGGGCCGTGCGATGAGGCGGTGGTGACCTACATCACCAGTCATAGTCGCATCGTGGGTTGTGGTGTGAGGCAGTACGGGTGGTGGTGGTGGTGGTGGTGACGTGGTGACGTGCCGCAGTGCTTGTCACTTGTCAGACAGGGAGGCAGGGAGGGAGGGAGAGGGAGTACTGTCTTTCCAAACGGGAGGCTGGCTGGTGTTTTTTCACCCAGAGTTGAGTTCTCTCTGCAGATCCTCCAGGAAGCTGGGACAGTACCAAAGTGAGAGAAAGGGGGGAGGAAAAAATGGAAAAAAAAAGAACAGCGATGGCAGAGAAATCGAAAGTGGTGGGTGGGTGGATGTGTGGTTGGGGCGCGCGGGGTCACTGTATCGGTGTTGATAGGTGACTATCGTGGCTGATCGGTGACGTATCGGCGTGATTTGAAGGAGGAGAGTGGCAGTTGACTTATTGATGGAATTAAAACCTCATTATTTCTGTCTTTTGACTATTATTTGTATGAGATTTTTTCATCCCCTGTGTGATCAGAAGATCATTGAGTGATCATTGAATATATAGCTGCGAAAACTATGGATGTGATGTTTTATATAGATTGTTAATCTTGAATGCATGATTGGAAATGAGGGACTGGCAAGGGAGGTTAGATTATCTCTCTCTTTCTCTCTCTCTCTCTCTCTTTTTCTTTCCTCCCCTCCTCTCTCTTCTCTCTCTCTCTCCCCCTCTCTCTCTCTCTCTCTCTTTTCCCCTACTCTCTCTCTCTCTCTCTCTCTCTCCTCTTT
>JACEEZ010001620.1:17500-20000 GCA_016584305.1 Chionoecetes opilio | reverse complement strand
AAAGTGTGCTGTCTGTCTGTCTGTCTGTGTGTGTGTGTGTGTGTGTGTGTGTGTGTGTGTCTGGTATAGGTTCCGCCCCCTGTGGCGCAATCACCTCATATGAAACATTTTTGGAACCGGGTTGACCAGGGGAAGGTTTTAAGCCCATTTATGAGATGATCCGATCACTTTTTTTTTTTTTTTTTTGCAGCCTATTAGCGATAATTGTGAAAAAAAAAGTGGGTTGCGAGAATTGAGGGGAAAACCCTTTATGTAGGGTGATGGGTAATGGGTGAGTGAATGGGTGGGGTGATGGGTAATGGGGGTGGGGTGATGGGTGAGTGAATGGGTGGGGGGTGATGGGTTGGGGGTGATGGGTGATGGGTGAGGGAATAGGTGGGGGGTGATGGGTAATGTAAATATAAGCGAAAGTGTGTCTGTCTGTCTGTCTGTCTGTGTGTGTGTGTGTGTTGTGTGTGTGTGTGTCTGGTATAGGTTCCGCCCCCCGTGGCGCAAAACACCTCATATGGCACTTTTTTGGAACCGGGTTGCCCAGGGGAAGGTTTTAATCCCAATTATGAGATGATCCGATCACTTTTTTTTTTTTTTTGGGAAAACCTTTAGCGATAATTGTGAAAAAAAAGGGGGTTTGCGAAAATTTGAGGAACCTTGATGTAGGGTGATGGGTAATGGGTGAGTGAATGGGTGGGGTGAGGGTAATGGGTGTGGGGTGAGGTGTGAGTGAATGGGTGGGGGTAGGGGTTTGGGGGTGATGGGTGTGGATGAGGGAATAGGTGGGGGGTGATGGGAAAGGGTAAATATAAGCGAAAGTGTGTCTGTCTGTCGTCTGTCTGTGTGTTGTGGGTGTGTGTGTGTGTGTGTGTGTGTGTGTGTGTGTGTGTGTGTGTCTGGTATGGGTTTCCGCCCCCGTGGCGCAATTACCTCATATGGCACATTTTTGGAACCGGGTTGACCAGGGAAGGTTTTAAGCCCAATTATGAGATGATCCGATCACTTTTTTTTTTTTTTTTAGCAGCCTATTAGCGATAATTGTAAAAAAAAAAGTGGGTTTGCGAGAATTGAGGAAACCTGAGTAGGGTGATGGGTAATGGGTGAGTGAATGGGTGGGGTGATGGGTAATGTGTGTGGGGTGATGGGTGAGTGAATGGGTGGGGGGTGAGGGGTTGGGGTGATGGGTGATGGGTGAGGGAATAGGTGGGGGGTGATGGGTAATGGGTGAGTGAATGGGTGTGTGGTGATGGGTAATGGGTGAGTGAATGGTGGGGGGTTTGAGGGTAATGGGTGAGTGAATGGGTGGGGGGTGATGGGTAATGGGTGAGTGAATGGGTGGGGGTAATACATACATTTCTACATCCATGTTTTCGGGAAAAGTTAAGGGGCTATCTGGAGAGTCCGTGTTTGGTGGGCCAAAGGGCCCCACCAAACACAGATGGTGGGCCGAAGGCCCACCACCAATACCCTCCGCAGAAGCTAGCCAAAAAGTCCGCCCGGAGGGCGGCTTTGCGGCTAGTATATAAAATTATATATATATATATATATATATATATATATATATATTATATATATATATTTATATATATATATATATATATATATATACTATATATATATATATATATATATAAATATATAATATATAATAAATATATTTCATTCAATTTCAGCTTGCCACTTTTGATGACATTTTCAGCAATGAGACAAATGCAATTAAATCGAAGCCATTTCAGGAACAAACTATAAACGGCTGGTATGAGGTGAGCTTCAATAAACTTTTCATAGATATAATTTTTAACTGAATGTCGAATATATGGAGTAAAATATGACAGAGTATTAATTTCACTGCCAATGAATGACTGTGAATATCGATCTAAAAATATATCTACCTCTATATAACATGTATATCTATTACGTGTTTATCTATCTATCTATATATCTATTTATCTATTTTTTATCTCGTCACAATATCCTTAAATTTTTCCTCAGCCAATACCTTTATCACATATATTTTTCCTTCTTCTCACTTTTATTAGCCTCGTCCACCTTCCTCTCCTCTCCTTGACTCATTTTCTTCACACCACCGTCTATTTTCTTTATACGTATTCTATCAGTTTCCTTCAATTTTGCCATTATCTTTATATACGTATATATTTTGTAGGTCTCTCTCTCTCGCTCTCTCTCTCTCTCTCTCTCTCTCTCTCTCTCTCTCTCTCTCTCTCTCTCTCTCTCTCTCTCTCTTCTCTCTCTCTCTCCTCTCTCTCTCTCTCTCTCTCCTCTCCTCTCTCTCTCTCTCTCTCTCTCTCTCTCTCTCTCTCTCTCTCTTATAGTATAGCACAATATCAAATCAACAATGCATGATATTTTTTCATCTACCCTCTCTCCTATCCTCTCCCCTCCTCCCCCTACCACCCCTTCATCCCCCTCCTCCCACCCTGTCCTTACCTGCCATAGTGAACACCTGGTCCTCCGGCAGACGCTCGGACGACACAAAATTGTTGAACAC
>JACEEZ010001620.1:7500-10000 GCA_016584305.1 Chionoecetes opilio | reverse complement strand
AGATAACATGAAATATGTCTTGGCTGTATTTATAGTTAGGCGGTTAGCCAAACACCACTCCGAGAATTTAGCTAGCTCTGCATTTTGATCTATTGATTAGTTCTGTGGGTTTGTCACCAATTAAGTAAAGCGTAGAATCATCGGCAAATAATATGGTATTTAGTGGCTCACATATGTTACATATATCTTTGATGTATAATAGAAACAGAATAGGTACCAGTATACTGCCTTGAGGTACTCCTAGATGCACTGATTTGGTGGGGGCAGATATATTGTTGAAAACTTTATATTGGGTCCTGTTACTTAGGTATGAGTTGAACCAGTCGTGAATACAGCCACGAATTCCATAGTGATACATTTTGTCCAGTAGAATATTGGGTTGAACAGTGTCAAAGGCTTTTCGAAAATCATTAAAGATTGAAATGATAGATTTGTTGCTATTTAGTGCTGTGTATAGGGCAGATGTGTAGGTATTGATGGCATCAAAGGTATTAAAACCAGGTCTAAATCCAAATTGCTTATCATTTAGTATGTTCATTTTACTTATAAATATCATTAGGTGATTTTTCATTAATAATTAAAAAAAAATTGCGAACACAGGTAAGATAGAAATAGGTCGATAGTAGGACGTGTCAGTTTTGTTTCCAGATTTATGTATTGGAATTACTTTAGCCAGCTTGAATTTACTGGGAAAAACACCAGTCCTAATAAATTGGTTAAACAGTATTGTAAGGGGCTAGGCAAATATTTTTTTGTTTTCTTTTATTATTTCTACTGATACGTCATCGATGTGTCCTTTCTAATTTTTTAGGGAAGTGATTACTTGAATGATGTCATTGTTAGTTGCTATGGGTATTACCAAAGAATTAGGGTAGTTTCCTCGGAGATAAGAATTGTGAGATGTTTGTGTGGAAGGCAGATCATTTGCAAGCTTTGTGGCTATTTATGAGAAATACTTATTGAATGCACATGAAATATCGGATGAGTGATGAATAATTTGGTTATTGATGTTTATGGAGTTGGTTGTTGTTTTGGGATTTGTTTTGGTATTTCCTAGTTCATTTATTGTTCCCCAGATCTTCTTAGTATATAGTCTGAAACTTGCGAATCTTTGTAAGTAATAGTTTGCTTTGACTTGTTTAATTAGGTTAGTAAGATAGTTTCGGTATTTTTTGTATACATCGACATTTTTCATTCCTAGCTTATATGATTAAATCATATTCACCTTGTACAAATTTTGTACAAGGTGAATTTGTGTTGTATAGATTTTATCATTCCTTGCGTTATCCATGGTTTTTGGAGTCTTTTAGTTGAAATGAATTTAGATATTTTAGGAAAACAAGAATAGTAAATGCTATGTACCTTGTCTAAAAATAAATTACAATTTACATCTGTATCATTACTGATTAGTATGGAATTCCAATTAATGTCTGTGATCTTAGTTTTACATTTTGAACGATTTTGATAGTTGTTGAGGCTAAAGGATTTTTTGTGTTGCGTACAAGGCTTCCCTAGAATTGGGATGTTTAGAAACACGGGGAGGTGGTTGCTTAGGGGAAAGTGAAGAATGCCGGAGGTAGAGGGTACTGTAAAATTTGTCCATATGTGGTCCAGAAGGGACGGTGAGGCTGTGGAGTTACTGTCAGGAAGTCTTGTTGGGCGGGATATATGGGGGAAATAATAGAAGGACTGCATTGTGACTAGGAAATTGTTAGTAGGTGAGTGTGACTCGTGTTCCAATAAATTAATGTTGAAGTCACCGGAAATAATGGTTCGGTTATTAATGAAGGGGCTTTGTGACAGAAGGTTATCCATGATGGCATTAAACTCATTGATATTATTGTATTTACATTGGGAACGGTATAGAGATGATATATTATGATGTAGGAAGTGTTGTCGCATGTAATTTTAGCTAACTATACATAGTTCTATGTTATCATCACATTTACAGTATTCGCTTAGTAGTACACTCGAAATATTACAGATTACATAAATTGCTACACCGCCACCTTGGGAACCATCGGGCCTATGTACATGATAGGAATTGAAACCTTCTATTTCGTGTAGGTGGACATTGTTTGGTTTCAGCCAGGTTTCACTAATGCACAAAATATCTTGAAGTTTGGGAAAGGATTTAAGCAGGAAAATCAGTTGATCATAGTTTTTGTTTACAGAGCGGGTATTTATTTGGAAAATATTAATATAATCTATGCTATTTTGGGGAATTGCTGTCTTATATAAGGTGAGGTCATGGTAGTTGCATATGTCAACAATGTCTAAGGAGTTATACATATAATTTAATATATCATGACCTACATTATCTGTATCATGGCTGTCTTCATCAACATTGAAGAGTGTGTCAAAGAGATTGACACCAGGGAGGTTCATAAACAGGTCTTTGGGTGTGGTACACTGTGGTACGTTAATGTATAAACGTTATATGTAATTAAAAAGCAAAGAATTAATAAAATGTAGAAATCTAGGACCCTAGATTATGGCC
>JACEEZ010001620.1:0-2500 GCA_016584305.1 Chionoecetes opilio | reverse complement strand
GGCGGTAGTTCTGAGGATCGCCTCTGCTCTTCTTTTTGGTGATAGCACAGACTCTCGCCACTTTCCACTCAGATGGCCACTGCGGAGATGAAAGGGCCACTCCCGGAAGATGGTAGCAAAGAGGCCAGCCAAAGTTGTGAGGCACATCTTTTAAGCAGGTGAGAGGGCTGATACTATCTGGTTCCCCACGCTTTCCCTTGGATCATCTTTGTTTGAGTTGTTGCAACACCTCCTCCTGGTAATGTGATGTCCTAGGGCGGCCTTGGTTTAGAACCGGAACTGTTAGAGGTTCACGTTCTGGGTCTGAACTATCATCTTGGAGGAGAAGTTGGGCAGCCAACATCCTGAGGCTTTACCCCGGTGGACTGTGACAACAGAAGCTCAGGTTTCTGTCAACGGTGGATGCTGTCGTCACGAGAGAATCCCTGTTGTTGTTTGATGACTGCTCCCACCAATCCTTAGTACCCACTGACCGGCCTGTTAGCTTTCGCTTGATGTGATCCCTCCAGTTGTTATCGCCTCTTTCTTTGGACTCTTTCATATTTCACAGGCCATTTTGGTGCTGGTATTTATGTCCTTCTTGTGGGGTGGGGACTTATCTACGCAACCAAGGCCTTGCTCTTATTGTCTGCTGCTTTCCTTTCCCTGCATTGAAAGCCAAACCAGGCTGGGTCTCTCCCGGTTGAGACTTGTATGTCCTGGCAAGGCACAAGACTTCTTTGGTGGGACATCAGATTTCTTGTGTGAAGTTCTTCACTTTGTGTGTCAACGTCACCTGTAAGCACGTCAGAACCACACATTGTTGTTAAGTGTTTTTCTTCATTGCATCCCAGTTCCCACTTGTCCCATAGCCAGTTTTGTGCGAGTCACTGCCTCATCTCTGTCGGATGGCCGAGCTTGAATCTTTTTGGAGAACATCCAGGTGGTCGAGGACCCACTGTTTGCTAGCGGACGGCAGTCACTTACTGCCAGTGCAAATCTTGATTACAGGGGCCAGTGAAGACCCTTGAAGATTTGGTGGGAAGTCTGACGTGATTGTGAGTCCAAACACCGTCACAGCCGTCAACTGCCTCTGGACAAGGTACTGGTTTTGGAGATCACCCACAATGAGAGTATGCTTTACAGGAGTGCTGGAGGAGCGGCCATCCTAAGTTGGTGGTACTGTAGTGAAGGGGCTCAACACCTTGCCACTGTGGACGGTAACACACGCCACAGCAAGAATGGAGTCTTGAGTGTGGTGTCCACAATTTGAAGAACATCATCTCCATGTGAGCATGAAGGTCCGCCGGGGAGAGCTTGTACAGGGAGGCTGTTGCGGAAGCACACATACCCGGCAGACTCCCCAAAGGTATCTTGGGCTCTGTCACGTCGGAACCACTTGAGTAGCCACATATCTTCCAAAGTTGTCCTGGCACTGAGGAGGTTGAGGAAGGTCTCATTAGTGGCCAAATTGATGTCAGGAATTGTGTGCAAAACCTGGCTGTCGTTAGGTCACCTGCCTTCGTCTGGGAACCTCCTAACGTTGCTGGGATGATGGTAAGATTACCAAGAGCTTGCCTGAGGGGGCGGCGTATCTCCGGGGTTGAGTATCTGATGGTTGGCTGTCATTGTGGGGAGCGGAAGGACTTGAGGTGGTGTCCAGCCTCCTACCTGTGATGTGTCGAAGTGGGGGTCAGGAAACGCAAAGCTCTTGTTGTTAGGGAGTTGAAGTATCAAGCGTTATGTTTTCCTGTTCCGCAGACAAGCTGTTTGAAAAAAAGTTCTGCCTTTCTTGATCGAGGCGCGTGCGGCACTCCTGGGTGGGGTGACCGTGGCGCGGGCAGTATGCCGCACTTCACTTCCCTGAAGCATCGTTCTCCGTATGCCACTTCTCTTGCAGTGATGGCAGTAGGCTTCGAATCGGTGCCCGGGCTGGTTGGAGCAGACCTGGTGAAGCGTGGCCGCCTGCAGTTGTGAGCGTTGGGAGGGCTGGATCAAGGTGCGAAAGAGAGATAGAAGAGAGGAGAGAGAGATAGAGAGAGAGAGAGAGAGAGAGGAGAGAGAGAGAGAGAGATAGAGAGAGAAGAGAGAGAGAGAGATAGAGAGAGAGAGAGAGAGAGAGAGAGAGAGAGAGAGAGAGAGAGAGAGAGAGAAGAAGAGAGAGAAAGAGAGAGAGAGGGGGGAGAGAGGAGAGAGAGAGAGAGAGAGAGGAGAGAGAGAGACAGAGAGAGAGAGAGGAGAGAGAGAGAGAGAAGAGAGAGAGAGAGAGAGAGAGAGAGAGGAGAGAGAGAGAGAGAAGAGAGGAGAGAGAGAGAGAGAGAGAGAGAGAGAGAGAGCAGAGAGAGAGAGAGCGATGAGCATCGAGAGAGATGAGAGATGAGATAGAGAGAGAGAGAGAGAGAGAGAGAGAGAGAGATTCAAACGTACATTAACAGAAGTTTCACGAAATGTCTGAATAGAGAGAGAGAAGGAAAAATGAGAGAAAAGATACATTGAAGTCAAATGTAAGAGACACACAACA
>JACEEZ010001619.1:0-10383 GCA_016584305.1 Chionoecetes opilio | reverse complement strand
GGCCCTTTTTTTGGTTTTTTAAAAATTTTGTGTCTTCTTTTTTGGAAGGGTTTTGGGGGGATTATTCAAGTTTTATTCAGGGGTTTTATATCAAGGTAGGGTACAACAACCTATGCTTACCTTCGATAAACGCTGCATAAAAAAATAAATTTCCCCGTCAAAATCTTGGGACAAACCCCAATGTGTGGCACCCTTGAATTCACCTAAACCCGCTTCGCAAGCGACTTGTCCCCTTCCCCCCGCATTTCAACTCCCAAACCCACACCATCCCTCAACCCAATACTTTGGGGAAAAAATTTAGATAAAATCCCGGGTTTAATTTCTACAACCTTTGATGTTTTGTGATTTATCCAATCTGTAATGATCTGTTTTTCTCACTTCCCGCATGGTGGCACTAAAATTTTGCCCCCGCATTTTCAGGATAAAATTATTACCTCAGTAAAAAACAAATATGTGGGAGTTGGTCGGGTCATTGATATTTCATCATATGGAATTGGTCCTTTTTTGGTCCCATTATCTTGCAATTTTTAAGGGGGTAAAAGTTGGAGAAAGACCCTTTGTTGGTTGGTAAATCATCTTGGAATTTTTAGGGGTAATAAGCTTGGAGTTGTCTGGACCATGGTTGGTCATTCATCTTAAACTTTTAAGAGTTGAAAATTGGAGTTATTTTGGGGCCATTATTGGCCCCCCCATATTTGAATTTTTAAAAGGTAGTAGATATACAGGGGGTAGGATGGGGATGCTCTTCGGTTTGGCATTCGGCGCCCCTTTCCCAAAACGGTTTTTCCCCAGTTTATTAAAAATTATTTTTTAAATTTAAACCAATACTATCTATCTTTTTTTTTGGGATGTTTTTTTAGTTTTTTTCCATTTTTTTTCCCCTCTATATTCACCTGTACGCTGTCTCACCTTTCTCATATACCCCTTTTTTTGTTTTGTTGTGGTCTTTTTTTTATGGGGGTTTGTTTTGCTGTAAAGGAAATTTTGTTCTCGTTTTTTGTGTTTTTGATCTGGGGGTTCCTTTTTTTCTGAGGGTGTGTTTAGTGTGTGGTTTTTGTGTGTGTGTGTGTGTGTGTGTTTGTGTGTGGTGTGTGTGTGTGTGTTGTGTGTGTGGTGTGTGTGTGTGTGTGTGTGGTGTGTGTGTGGTGTGTGTGTGTGGTGTGTGTTGTGGTGTGTGTGTTTTTGTGTGTGTGTGTGTGTGGTGTGTGTGTGGGTTTGTGTGTGGGGAGTGTGTGTGTGGGTTTTTGTGTGTGGTGGTGGTGTGTGTGTGTGTGTGTGTGTGTGGTTTGTGTTTGTGGTGGGGTGTTTGTGTGTTGGTGTTTGTGTGTGTGTGTGTGTGTTGTGTGTGTTGTGTGTTTGTTTGCGATGGTGGTTTTTTATTGTTTTTTTTGTGTGTCTGTGTGTGTTTTTTTTGTGTGGGGGGTGGGGGTGGGTTTTTGTTTTTGTTTTATAATTATATTTTGGTGATTTGTGTTTTTTTTTTTCTCTTCCTATGTTCTTTTCCCCCTTTTTGTTTACCTTTTCTTTTTTATGTATGCGTTTCCTACTGAATGCATGTGTATCTGAATACTGTATTTTCCTATTATAATATATCTTTCCTATATCACGGTTTCAATTCGTTTTGTTATACGTCGTAGTCTTTATATTCCTTATAAATACTTTATTTCTTGTAGATGTTCCTTTAAAATTTGATTTCATTTCCACGCCTCATAATTCTTGGTCAACACTCGTTATAGACTTTATGTTTGCCTTCTTCAATTCTTATTCAGGAAATCCTTGTCATAGTCCCATCCAGTTAACCCGCCCTGAGCTTTGGCAAGCACTTCCTGAAGGCTCTGCTGAGCTACTGCGAAACCGGAAACCGCAGTGTAGTTTCAATTTGCATACAAAAACCAGGCCGCATTCGGTTAAAAGTCTAATTATTGTGTCACATATACGCCTTGATGTCAGCTCTCGATAACACACACCACCATCGGCCTCATTACGATGTACGCATGATATTACATCACCTTGTTTATTTCCAAAGATCTATGCGATGTAGCGTCTTGGAGTTGGGATATTTTGTGCTCTATCTTGGGACTTCTTGAAGGGATATTCAAGTATTATTCCAGTGTGTTTATATCAAGGTACGGTACAACGGAAACCTATGCTTAACTTCAGTATAAAAGGACTGCATAAATACATGAATAATCCCGTCTAATATTGGGACAAAAATCCCCAATGTGTGGCACCCTTGAATTCACCCAACCGTCTCTCGCACAGCGACCTTGCTGCCTTCGCCCCAGCTATTTCACTACCAACCCCAACCATACCTCCAACCCAATACGTTTGGGCCCGGTAAAATAGACTATAATGTCCGGATCAGATTTTCTACCAACATTGATGTTAATTGATTTGCATCAAATGTTAATGATCAATAGTTTTCTCAAATTCCGCACTGGTTTGGCACTAAAAATTGATTTGCCTCCCCGCAGTTTCAGGGATCAAAATTATTTATCCTCCAAGTATAAAACAAATATGTTGGGAGTTAGGATTGGTCCCATTTGATAGGGCATCATCACCGGAATCTGGTTAATATTTGGTCAGGTCATTATCTTGCAACTTTAAGGGTAGAGCAGCGAGTAGATCATAGTGGAGTTTCGTCAATCATCTTGGAACTTTTTTACGTTGGTAATAGAGCTGGAGTAGATCTGACAATGGTTGGTCATTCATCTTGAACTTTTAAGAGTTGTACAGCTTGGAGTTCAGATCTGGGCCATTATTGGCTCCCCATATTGAACTTTAAGAGTAGTAGAATATACAGGTCGGGAGTAGGATGGTTAGGGATGTCTTCAGGATTGGAGGATGCGCGCTCCTCAACGAGTGTTCCAGATTAATTAATTATTTATAATTAACCATTAGTGTATCTATCTCATTTTCTGATGTGTTTTAGTTTGTTTTCCATCTTTTTTCTCCCCTCATATATTTCACCTGTATCGCGTGTCTAACCTTTCCTCATATACCTGTGTTTGTGTTGTGTTTGGTGTTTTTTATGGTGTTGTTTTTGCTGGCTTGTGATACTTTTGTTCTCGTTTTTTTGTGTTGTTTTGATCATCGCGGGTGTTCCTTTGTTTTATGAGGGCTGTGTGTTCGTGTGTGTGTGCTGTGTGTGTGTGAATCGGGGGTCGTGTGCAGTGTGTGTGTGTGTTGTGTGTGTGTGTGCGTGTGTGTATGTGTGTGTGGGTTGTGCTGTGTGTTTGTGTGTGTGTGTGTGTGTGTGTTGTGTGTGCGGTGTGTGTGTGTGTGTGTGTTGTTGGTGTGTGTGTGTGTGTGGCCGTGAGCTGTGTGTGTGTGAGTTGTCGTGTGCTGTGGGTGTGTGTGTGTGTGTGTGTGTGAGTGTTTGTGTTGTGTGCGAGTGTGTGTGTTTGTGTATGTGTTTGTGTTGTGTCTGTGTGTGTGTGTTGTGTGTGGGTGGGTGTGCTGTGTTTTAGTTGTGTTTTATAATTATATTTTGTTGATTTGTGTTTTGTGTTTCTCTGGTTCACTCATGGTTCTTGTCCTCCTATCTTGTTTGACTTATTCATTTCCCATGTATTGCAGTTTTTCCTCCTGAATGATGTGTTATCCTTAATATTGATTATTTTCTATTATAATATATCTTTCTAACTCCACGTTTCCATTCTTAGGTATACGTCGGTCTTTTATAATATATTATAAATCTTTTATTCTAGTAGATGTTCCTTAACTTGAATTCATTCCACGCACTTCATTAATTCTTGGTCAAACACTCTTTATAGAACTACCATTCTTCAATTCTTATTCAGGGGAATTCCTTGTCATAGTCCATCCAGTTAACCCAAGGCTGTGGGCAAGCTTCCTGAAGGCTCTGCTGAGCTACTGCGAAACCGAAAACCGCTAGTTTCAATTCCATACAAAAACCAGGACGACATTCGTAAAAGTACTTATTGTGGGACACAGATCGCCTTGATGTCAGCATCTCGATAACACACACCACCATCTGCCTAACTAACGAAATACGCAGATATTTACCCAATCCTTGGTTATTTGCCAAAAGATCTTGGAGTAGGTCTTGGCGGTGGGGATATTGTGTCTATCTTGGGACTTTTGTACGGGATTATCAAGTATTTATTCACAGTGGTTATATCGAGGTACGGTACAACGTAGCGATGCTTACCCTACAGATAAACGACTGCATAAATAAATGAATAACTACGTTCTAAATATTGGACAAAATCCAATGTGTGGCACCCTTAATTCACATCAACCGTCCTCTCGCAGCGACTTGCTTTGCCCTTCGCCCCCAGCTATTCAACTCCCAACCAAAACCATACTCAACCCAATTACGTTTAGGTTAAAATTAAATATAATGACGGATGCAAATTTCTACAACATTGATGTCTGATGTGATTTGCATCCAATTCTGTAATGATCACTTTTTTTCTCACATTCCCGCACTCGGTGGCACTAAAACACTGATTTGCTCCGCAGTTTCCAGGGATAAAAATTATTATCCTCCAGGATTAAAACAAATATGTGGGAGTTGGATTGGTCATGATAGGTGCATCCATATTGGAACTCTGGGTCAATATTTGTTCCGTCATTATCTTGCAACTGAAGGCGCCTAGAACAGTTTGGAGAAGATCCTTAGATGTGGTTGGTCAATCATTCTTGGAAAAACTTTTACGGGGTAAATAGAGCTTGGAGTTAGATCTGGACCATGGTTGGTCATCATCTGATGGAACTTTTAAGAGTTGTAAAGCTTGGAGTTAGATCTGGGCCATATTGGTCCCCCATATTGAACTTTTATAGAGTAGTTAGGACCTATACCAGGTCTTGGCAGTAGGATGGTAGTTAGGATGCTCTTCAGGATTGGCGATTCGGCGCTCCCTTCCAACGAGTGTTCCCAATGATTAATTAATATTTATTAATTAACCAATACTATCTATCTTTTTTATGGCTGTGTTTTAGTTTTGTTTCCATTTTTTTTCTCCCGCAAATATTACCTGTATCGATGTCTCACCTTTCTCATAATCCCTGTTGTTTTGTGTGTTGTGGCTTTCCTTATGGTGTTTGTTTTGCTGTAATGAAACTTTTGTTCTCGTTTTGTTTGTTTTTCTGATCATCGGGGTTCTTTGTTTCATGAGCGGTGTGTGTTAGTGTGGTATTTGTGTGTTGGTGTGTGTGTGTGTGTGTGTGTGTGTGTGTGTGTGTGTGTGTGTGTGTGGTGTGTGTGTGTTTGTGTGTGTGTGTGTGTTTTGTGTGTGGTGTGTGTGTGTGTGTGTGTGTGTGTGTAGTGAGTTGTATGTGTGTGTGTGTGTGTGTGTGTGTGGTGTGTGTGTGTGTGTGTGGTGTGTGTATGCTGTGCCGTTTGTGTTTGTGTGTGTAAGTGTGATGTGTGTGTGTGTGTGCTGTCGTACGTTGGTTTGTGTGTCGGGTGTGTGTGGTGTGTGTGTGTGTGTGTGTTGTGTGCGATTTGTGTGTGTTTGTTTATGTGCTTTGGGTGTGTGTCTGTGTGTGTGTTTTGTGTGTGGGGGGTGTGTTGTCTTAGTTGTGTTTTATAACTATATTTTGTTTTGTACATGTTGTGTTTTTTGTGCTTTCTATGTCACTCAGGGTTCTTTTTCCTCCTTCTTGTTTACCTTTTCATTTTCACAATGTATGCAGTCTCCTCCTGCATGATGTGTCTTCTTAATATTGAATATTTTCGATTATAATATATCTTTCTATATACGTTTCCATCTTTTGGAACGTCGTCTTTTATATATATTTACATCTTCTATTTCTTGTAGATGTTTCCTTAAATTCTGACTTTCATTCACGCCCTTCATTTAATTATTGGTCAACACTCTTTATAGACTACCTTCTTCAATTCTTATTCAGGAATTCCTTTCATAGCCAATCCAGTTAACCCGTGGGCTGTGGAAGCTTCCTGAAGGCTCTTGCGAGCTACTGCGAAAAACGAAACCGCAAGTTTTCACAATTGCATCACAAAACAACAGGCAGACATCGTAAAGGTTACTTATTGTGTCACATATACGCCTTGAATGTCAGCTCCGATAAACCACAACACCATCTGCCTAACACGATGTACGCAGATATTTACCAATCCTTGGTTATTGCCAAAGATCTTGGAGTAGGTCTTGGCGTTGGGATAGTTTGTGTCTATCTTGGGACCTTTTGAAAGGATTATTCAAGTATTTTTTCAGTGGTTTATATCAAGGTTTACGTACAACGGAAATTATGCTTACCTCAGATAAACGGAATGCATAAATAAATGAATAATCCCGTCTAAATCTTGGACAAAATCCCAATGTGTGGCACCCTCTGAATTCACCCTCAACCGTCTCTCGCAAGCGAATTGCTGCCCTTCGCCCAGCTATTTCACTCCCAACCACAACATACCCTCCAACCCAATAGTTTGGGTTAAAATTAGATTATAATGCCGGATTCTCCCAATTTCTCACAACCCTGATGTTGATGTTGATTTGCATCCAATTCTGTAATGATTCACTGTTTTTCTCACATCCCGCACTGGGGCACTAACAATTGATTTGCCTCCCGCAGTTTTTCATGGATAAGAATTATATCCTCCAGTATAAAACAAATACATGTGGGAGTGATCTGTCATTGCATAGGTGCATTCATATGTGAATAGTCCATATTTGGTCCGTCATTATCTTTGCAACTTTTAAGGGTAGAACAGCTTGGAGTAAGATCCTTAGATGTGGTTGTCAATCATCTTGGAACTTTACGGGTAATAGAGCCTTGGAGTTAGATCTGGAACCATGGTTGGTCATTCATCTTGGAACATTTAGGAGTTGGACAGCTTGGATGTTAGATCTGGCCATTATTTGTCCCCATATATTATAACTTTTAAGAGTAGGTAGACTATACAGTTCTGTCGGGTAGGATGTAGATGCTATTCAGGTATTATCGAGCGGCGCTCCCTCCAACGAGTGTTTCACCATGATAATAATTATTTTATTAATTAAAACCCCAATTAGATATCTCCCTTATTTATGGATGTGTTGAGTGTTGTTTCCATTTTTTCTCCCATCAATATTCACCTGTTATCGCTGTATAACTTCTCATATATCCCTGTTGTATTGTTGTTGTTGTGGTTCTTTTTTTATGGTGTTTTGTTTGTGTAATGAGACATTTTTGTTCTCGTTTTTGGTGTTTTTGATCATCGGGTGTTCCTTGTTTCAGAGGGTGTGTGTTAGTGTGCGCCCTTCCTGTTCTGTGTGTGCGTGTGTGTGTGTGTGTGTGTGGGGTGTGTGGCGTGTCGTGGGTGTGTGTGTGTGGTGTGCTGTGTGCTGTGTGTTGTGTGTGTGTGCTGTGTGTGTTGTGTGTGTGTGTGGTGTGTGTGTGCGTGGGTGTGTGTGTGTGTGTGTGTGTGTGTGTGGGTGTTAGTTGTGTGTGTGTGTGTCCCCATTGTGGGTCGTGTGTGCGTGTGTGGTGGGTGTGTGTGTGTGTGTGTGTGTTGTTGTGTGTGTGCAGTGTGGGGTGGTATGTGTGTGTGTGTGTGTGTGATGCAAGTGTGTGTGTGTGTGTGTGTGTGTACGTGTGGTGGTGTGTGTGTGCCCTTTATGTGTGATGTGTGTGTGTGTGTTGAGTGTGTTGTGTGCGATGGGATGCTGCTTTGGGTATTGTGTTGTGTGTGCGGCTATGTGTGTTCTGCCCTCACACCCCCAACTCCGTGTGGGTGTTGTGTGTTGGTGGGTGTGGTGCTTTTAGTGTGTGTTTTATAATTATATTTTGTGATTTGTGTTTTTGTGTTTCTCTGTAACTCATGGGTTCTTTTCCTCCTTCTTGTTTACCTATCATTTCCATGTATGAAGTTTCCTCCTGAATGATTGGGATCTAATACTGATTATTTTCTATTATAATATATCTTTCTATATACGTTTTCCCATCTTTGTATACGTCGTCTCTTTATCATATATTTATAAATCTTTATTTCTTGTTGATGTTCACTTAAATTTGACTTCATTCCACTGCCCGCATTAAATTTCTTGGTCAACAACTCTTTATAGGACTACCTTCTTCAATTCTTATTCAGGAATTCTTGTTCATAGTCCTCCAGTAACCCGTGGGGCTGTGGCAAGACTTTTCTGAAGGCTCTTGCTGAGCCTAATGCGAAACCGAAACCGCAGTTTTCAATTGCCATACAACAAAACCAGGCCGACATTTCGTAAAAGATCAATTATTGTGTAAATATACGCATTGATGTCAGCTCTCGACACACACCACACATATGCCTCATACTGATGTACGCAGATATTTACCAATTCCTTGCGTTATTTGCCAAAAGATCTTGGAGTATGGCTTGGCGTGCGGGCCATTCATTTTGGTCTATCTTCGGGACTTTGAAGGGATTATTCAAGTATTTATTCAGTGGTTTATATCAAGTTACGGTACAACGGAACCTATGCTTACCTTCAGGATAAACGACTGCATGAAATACCAGGAATAATCCCGTCTAAATCTCTGGACAAAAATCCCAATGTGTGGCACCGTGAATTACCTCAACCGTCTCTCGCAAGAGGACTTGCTGCCCTTGGCCCCAGCTATTTCAACTCCCAACCCATAAACCATACTCACACCCAATTACGTTGGGTTAATATCTAGAATAATGCCCGTGATGCAAATCTCTACAAATTGATGTGATGTGATTTGGCCATCAATTTTTTTCCTCCCCACCGCCTGTCAATGATCATCGTTTTTCTCACATTCCCGCACTCTGTGGCACTAAAAATTGATTGCTGCTCCCGCAGTTTCAGGATAAGAATTATTATCCTACAGTATAAAACAAATATGGGGAGTTGGATCTGGGTCATTGATAGGTGAATCATATTGAATGGTCATATTTGATCCGTCAGTATCTGAAACTTTGAAGGGTAGATGCAGATTGGAGTAAGATCCTTAGAGTGGATTGGTCTAATCATCTTGGAACTTTTACGGGAATAGAGCCTGGAGTTAGATATGGACATGGTCTGGTCATTCATCTTGGAACTTTTCAAGAGTTGTACATCTTGGAGTTAGATCTGGGCCATTTGGTCCCCACCATATTGAATTTTAAGATTAGTAGACTATACACGACGGAGTAGGATGGTAGGATGCTCTTCAGGATTGGCGATGCGGCGCTCCCTCCAACGAGTGTTCCCCATGATTAATTAATATTTATTAATTAACCATTAGCTATCTATCTTTATTTCTGGATGTGTTTAGTTTTGTTTCCATTTTTTTCTCCCCTCATATATTCACCTGTATCGCTGTCTCACCTTTCTCATATATCCCTGTTGTTTTGTTGTTGTTGTGGTCTTTTTTTATGGTGTTTGTTTTGCTGTAATGAGACTTTTGTTCTCGTTTTTGTGTGTTTTTGATCATCAAGTGTTCCTTTGTTTCATGAGGGTGTGTGTTAGTGTGTGTGGGGTGTGTGTGTGTGGGGTGTGTGTGTGTGGTGTGGTGTGTGGTGTGGGGTGTGTGTGTGTGTGTGTGTGTGTGTGTGTGTGTGTGTGTGTGTGTGTGTGTGTGTGTGTGTGTGTGTGGTGTGTGTGTGTGTGTGTGAGTGTGTGTGTGTGTGTGTGTGTGTGTTGTGTGTGTGTGTGTGTGTGTGTGTGTGGTGGTGTGTGTGTGTGGGGTATATGTGTGTGTGTGTGTTGTGGTGTGTAAGTGTGTGTGTGTGTGTGTGTGTGTACGTGTGTGTGTGTGGTGTGTGTGTGTGTGTGTGTGGTGTGTGTGTGTTGTGTGCGATGTGTGTGTTTGTGTATGTGTTTGTGTATGTTGTCTGTGTGTGTGTGTTTGTGTGTGGGGTGGGTGTGTGTGTTTTAGTTGTGTTTTATAATTATTTTTGTTGATTTGTGTTTTGTGTTTCTCTGTCACTCATGGTTCTTTTCCTCCTTCTTGTTTACCTTATTCATTTCCATGTATGCAGTTTCCTCCTGAATGATGTGTATCTTAATACTGATTATTTTCTATTATAATATATCTTTCTATATCACGTTTCCATCTTTTGTATACCTCGTCTTTTATATATATTTATAAATCTTTATTTCTTGTAGATGTTCCTTAAATTTGATTTCATTCCACGCCCTTCATTAATTTCTTGGTCAACACTCTTTATAGACTACCTTCTTCAATTCTTATTCAGGAATTCCTTGTCATGGTCCATCCAGTTATCCCGTGGGCTGTGGCAAGCCTTCCTGAAGGCTCTGCTGAGCTACTGCGAAACCGAAACCGCAGTTTTCAATTGCATACAAAAACCAGGCAGACATTCGTAAAGTTACTATTGTGTCACATATAGCACTTGAGTCAGCTCCGAAACAAAACCACCATCTGCCTCATAAGACCGAACAAACATTCGTAAAATAGTTTTACGCT
>JACEEZ010001618.1:302500-443599 GCA_016584305.1 Chionoecetes opilio | reverse complement strand
AAAGGGTCTATGGCCTGCCCCAACACTACCTTCGATTGCGAGTGCATGGAGGACACAGGGGAGCGGAGAGCCTCTAACACAGGCATCACTTAAGATCCTGCCTGCGCACCACGGAATTGGAGTGAAGAGTGGGAGAGGGAAGGGAAGGAAGGAGGAAGGGAAGGAGTGAGTGAGAGTGTGAAGGGGAAGGGAAGGGAAGAAAGGAGAAAAAAAGTCAATAGATACCAAAGCATCATGGGGTGCATTTTCGAACACTACTAAGACCATCTTAGCGCTAGTTGGACATTTTCGTAAGCAAATTTCGCTCCGCCTAAGACAGCGCAACGAGTGTAGACTAAGGCAGGGTTGGGTCGTCTTAGCCGCAATTTTCTCCGTCACCACAACAACAATGGTTATATTATATATTTTAGACTATATATAGTATATTAGGCTGTATAATACACTATGTATAAATATATTATATATATTATATATATATATATATATATATATATATATATATATATATATATATATATATATACTATATCATAGACCACTGTATACCTGGACTGCGCACGGAATATCGGCCTGTCGCACAAGGGGCTGAAGTCGGAGGGTCGGCTCGGATTCATATATATATGTACGGATCATATAGACTGGTTTATCAGTACATATATATGATATACTGAAATCTTCGTAAATGTTTGTTCTATAATATTATCAAATAAAAAACAGTAAAACACGCTAAAGAAATGCCATTACGAGACTCTGAAAGAAATATGCATTCACTTCAATCTTCGCCATTTAAAACTTTGTGAGTCAACTTTTATCATGAAGGGTATCAATAGAAGTGCAATATTTATTAGCTTTCCATTGCTACATTTCGTTATCTGATAAATGAATTAGAACCATGCATAAATTAGCGTTAAATAAATAAATAAAATCATCAATCGGGAAATTTTCCCGATTGATGATGTTATTTATTTAGTCAACGCTAATTTATACACGGTACTAATTCAATTATCAGAAAACGAAATATATAAGTAAATAAATAACATCATCAATCGGGGAAAATTACCGATTGATGATTTTTATTTATTTTTAACTCTAATTTATGCATGGTTCTAATTAATTTATCAGATAACGAAATATAGCAATGGAAAGCTAATACAATTGCGCTTCTATTGATTCCCCTCATGATAAAAGTTGACTCGCAAAGTTTTAAATGGCGAAGAGTTAAGTGAATTTAAGTGTATAAGAGTTCATGCAATTTCTTCATAGTCTAGTAATGGCATTTCTTTAGGCGTGTTTTACTGTTTTTTATTTGATAATATTATAGAACAAACATTTACGAAGATTACAGTATATCATATATACTGATAAACCAGTCTATATGATAGTCCATAGACCACTATATCTCTTTGTCGGGCGCCCCGCAGGCCCCTATGCAGCCCCGCAATTCAAAACATTGTCGCTGTGAACAGTCCAGGTATACAGTGGTCTATGACTATATATATATATATAGCCTATATAGTATATGAACACTATGGTGCCCCCCCGTTTGTACACCCCTTGTTCCACCACTGTTAATCGGTGAGGTTAGGTTAATTAATAAGCTTTTGGGTAGGCGGTGAGATTAGGCTAATGGTGAGATGAGATCATTAGATGAGGTTAATGGTGAAAACCCTGTTTGGGGTGGGCTGGGTGGACTAGATATGGTTTCTGTGTTTTTTTGAGTGGACTAGATATGGTTTCTAGTTTATGGTTTCTATCCTAGCTGGGAATTATTTGATGAGGTTAGTACGTTGCTTTACTCGTAAATCATTGGGATATTGTCTCTTCACCAGAAAACCCTGCTACCAGCAGTCCCAAGCTAGCTGGGGGAGAGGGATATCTTTAAAAAAAAAGAGAGAAAAAAGGTAAATTTCCAGATGAACACTACTTCCTTTGTGGACGAAACTTTTTTTTCTGGTGAGTTTTGATATGTTTTGAATTAATCTGCTAACCATATCTGGAACGCCACCCTATCATTCTGCCAATACTACTAAACTTATCCTATACTGTAATCTACAACAAACATTTTCTCGCTATTTTATCAGCTTTTCAGTTGTTGTGGACACCATCTATCTAAACACTCACTATACACATGCTAACCATCATCTCATTCCTCATGGATTCCTGTCACATAAAGATTCAGGAGGCAGAGATGAGGTAAATATATAACCTCTTTACTCCAGATCGTTCCTTTGTTATATAAAAAAGCACATGTTGTCGAGCCATAAAACTACGAAAGGTAACTTAATATACCAAATTAGTTAGTCGACAAGGATACTAAAACAGGTCAAATCTATAAAATATTACTTATATTAATTAAAAAGCGTCTAGTGGTAGTCATATTACAATGAAAATTACGTTCTGGGTCTCAAGGGGTTAAAGGCAAAGTAGAGGTAAGTAAAAAGGTTCAGAAAAGATAAATGCAAAAAGACAAGAAAAAAAAGAAAAAGTAAATCAAATAAAGCAGAGAAGTAATGAAAAAAAACCAGAGATGAGAAAAATACAAAGCATATAAGTACAGAAGAGGTGCTGCCTACATATAGTTTACCTAATAAGCATCTATAGTCTGGGTTTTTTTTATGAGGCAAAAATGTTTGCCCCCTTGCTGCTTACTGACTGATATTTGATGCCAGGAGAAGGGAATACTAAGCTTCTTTTTAAATTTCAGTTGTATTTTATCATAGTTAACCATAGTATCAGGTAGACTTTGTACTATGGACATGCATCTTTTTAAGCATGAGACCTTAAGATAGAATTGAATTTTTGCCTCATTAAAAAAAAATAGACTATAGTGTAGGTAAGGAATATTAAGAAAATAAATGTTTTGGAAAGAATAGCGATCATGTTTGAGTTAGTGGTAGTCAAGGATAATAAAGACTTGGTAGTAGTGGTGGTGGTGGGTGGTAAGGGTAATAACCATAATAATAACATTAAATGATAATAATGATGATAATGATAATAATGATAGCAATAACAACAGTAGCAATAACAACGGAGTAACTGTATCAACACACATTTCAATATGAACCACAAAAAATGATTGGGGAACATAAAAAATCTGACTGAAATTTGGACTGCCACTGAATTTTTTTATATTATCAAACTTTTTTGTTTTCAACAATTTTTTTTACCTTTATGCAAGCATCAAAAAACCACAATTACATCATTAGCTTTTATAGTTATCACTGCAAAAATGACCCAAAATTACCTCTAAAAACTGTAAGTTGATCAGACTAATTATTAGTTTAACACACACACACACACACTACCTATCTAACTAACAAGCAAACTAACTATTAAACTAACCCAATAAAAAAAAACTTTATAAACCTTACCTAATCTAACCTTACTTTACCTAACCTAACCTTTACCTAACCTAACCTAACCTTATCTTTACCTAACCCAACCTTTACCTAACATAACCAACCTTATCTTTAACCCAACCTAAACCCTTTTCCTAACATAACCTAAAACCCTTTTCTTTACCTAACCTAACCTTTACCTAACATAACCTAACCTTATCTTTACCTAACCTAACTTTACCTAACATAACCCAAAACCCTTTTTTACCTAACCTAACCTTTACCTAACATAACCTAACCTTATCTTTACCTAACCTAACCTTTACCTAACATAACCTAACCTTATCTTTACCAACCTAACCTTTACCTAACATAACATAACCTTACCTTTACCTAATCTAACCTTTCCCTAACAAAACAAACCTAACCCAACCTAACCCAACCTTACCTTTACCTTACCTTACCTAACCTAACAGACAAACAAAGCCTGACTTTATTTCCCTACAGCATTTCTTTTCAAACAAAATATCCCGCTTGTAAGTGTTTAACTAACTTTCTATATCAGGGCTTGTTCCTCTTACATACCCAGCCCCACTACTAAATGTGTGGAAAATTAAGATGCCTAAACTATTCACGTCTCTAAGTAGTACAAATAGGAAACAGGATAATGGCACTATAGTAGAAATTCAAGCATTTTTTCTTTTAAAGCTTAGGTAATTTTATATCTTAATACATGAATCTAAAAACAGGAAGCTTCTATAAATAAGATTTAAAACTAACCACTATCCATCTTATTCTAGTACAGTAAGTTAGCATACTGTCCTGCCTAAGTAAGAAAGTTTAAAGCAGAATACATTAATAATTATTAGGCTATGATGACAAAATAACTAATGTGCATACAATATTAAGATTCTGGTAACTATAATAGGCTATGGCAAAAAATGATACTGTATTTCTTTGTCTTGGCTTTGGCTATGGCCGGCCAAGTTAACATGATGTGACTATACTGAATCAGAAATTGTTAGGTAAAAATTTATTTTATGATTGTTGCAAGATTTCAGACAAGTTCGAATTTTTTTCGCTTAATATGTGATGCTTCTTCCTAATAGAGATAGTTTTTTTCCTGTGCAAATCTCAAAAGTTTTTTGCAATTCGAAAATGTGATGACAAATTTCTAAAAAACACTTTTTAGACGTTTGACAGGAAAAAATAAACTCCATTTGAAAAAAGATTCAAATAATAACCAATCAACCATTAAACTAACTTAATCTAACCTAACCTCCAAACTAACCTAACCTAACCTCCCCCTTTCAAACTAACCTAACCTAACCTAGCCTATGAAAAATGTAATGTTGCAACAATATTTCTTGTTATTTTCAAACTCTTTTATGACCTATAGAAAGAGTAGATAAGTGAAAAATACTTGAATCCAGACACAGTCATGTTCTAAATATTACCCAAATTGGGTATGTTATATTTCATTCACATAGTGTGAAGGTTTGAATTAGGCTAACATGATAATAATGATTTGTATTACTAGTAGTATGCCCCCCAAACCTAAGCTGTCCTAATATTACACTTCCTAACCTATACCTTATTTTTCTTCAATTTTGGTCTAGTCATCCCTACATGCTTCCAATTTTGTTATAATGATTATGAGTAGAAATAGATTACTACGACCTAAACTAAGCTCTGGTGGATAGCATGTTGTTTTGTCATTTGTTTTTGGGTGTATTCATACTATATGCTATAAACTTACTGAAAATGACTCGGGTTAAGACATCAAGATAAATATTGCCCGGGAGTTGGTGGTGCCAACCACCCGGACAATCGCGCACCATCAAATTAATTTTTTTTAAAGTAAATAACTCAACAAAACCTAACTCAAACCTACCCTAAGCCTAACAAAACCTAAACCAAACCTTAACATAACCTAAATCTAACCTAACCAAACAAACGTAACTCTAACTCAGCAATTATTATATAAAAATAAGTGTTATATCTTTGGCTTCCGGAAGTGAATAACTACTGCACAATATACTGAGCCGAAAATAAATAGAAAAAGTAAAACTGTAAGGCCTGTGGAGGAAATCAATATTATGACTAAAAAAAATACTGATTGACAGCCTTTTCCCAAAATCATGCATCTACACATTAATGAGATAAAGGGTTCCATGTGAGCCATAAGTATCGAGCAGTCACCTGGTTTCTGAAAGACTACCGAAACGATTCATTTGCTTATATTTAATAAAAGAAAACGCCAATTGGTAAGGCTGCGGTAGGTGACGGCAGTAAAGGTACACTATTTTACGCTTTCATTATCCGGTCTGTGGTGAATATGGGTGTTCAATATTTTATGCATTTCATATATTGGATTATTCCAGTGAATATAAATTCATTTTGGTTTGGACGAAACATTTTTTTGTGAGTTTTGAGGGTTTTTTGAATTAATATGCTAACCGTCGGTCGCAAATTTTTTATTGTTTTAAACTTTTTTTTTTTTTAGGAAAAGGTTAGGTTTAGGTTAGGTTTTGATTAGGTTAGGTTAGGTTGGGAAAAGGTTTAGGTTAGGTTGGGTTGGGTTAGGTTTTTTTTTTTTTCTTTTTTATTGCGACAGAAACGGTTAAAAAAATTTTTTTAAAAAACACATAAAAACTTACCAGAAAATTAGTTTGTCCCCAAAGGAAGTTCGGTATTCATCGGGAAAAATTTACCCATTTATTTTTACAGTACAGCTTGACCGGGAGATAAAAAAACCCCGACATCATTCGTACAACACGGGGGACACGCATACACCTGTCATGTGTTATAATACTTACGTGCATTTTAGCAAAATATCCTTACTAAAACCACACTAGCTCTCTGTGTAACCCCCACCTTGAACGCGGCAGGGGTGGTGACACGCTGCCTCCTCGGTGAACCTCATCCACCCATCCTCACGCCTTCACAAGTCTCCAAAATATCCCAGTCTCCATAACACTCACGAGTTCCCAAACTCCCAGCTCCATAAACATCACGAGTCTCCACAATACTCCGAGTCTCCATAACACATCAGAGTCTCCACAATACCCGAGTCTCCATAAACTCCAGTCTCCCCAAAAAACTCCGATCTCCAAACACATCAAACCCCAAAATATCCAGCCTCCTAAACATCACGATCTCCACAATACTCCGAGTCCCCATAACACATCAAAGTTCCACAATACTCCGAGTCTCCAAAACATCAAGAGTCTCCAAACATCCAAGATCTAAAACACGCATTACCTGCATGAATTACACAACACTGCTAACCGACCACTTTTTAAGTGCACTATAGTTGTCGTTTGTTGTTTGCTGAAGGGCAGTGAGTAAAAAAGCATATAGTCCCTTCCCTCCCCCCCGCCCACACGTTGCACATATGTTTTTGAAAATGGCCCGGGTCCTACTCGCTGGCTCAGCCGGCCCCAGTCCGTTCCACCCGGTCTAAACGCCTCGCAAAAACGGGGGCCCCCCGGGACACCCCCGTCCAGCCGGGCCAAGGGGGCCCGCGAAAATGCCTATATCAAAGGGTTATCTATAGTAAGGCCGGTTCCACTTCAGTATTGCTACGTCCGTCTTGTTATCGTGACGTCCCCGTGAGGTCCGTGACATTACCTCTCTTTGGGGGTCACTCCCCCGAAATATCAGAAAAATTGCAGTATAAACCCCTTGTTTTCCCCTACTTCCTCCCTTTTGTCCCCCATGACACACCTTTACTCCTTTTCCTTACCGCTTCACTCTCTGGCCTTTTTGTATAAAACCCTGAAAACAGTCATTGAAAAGCTTACAATGGAATCTGTATAGGGGGTCCCACAAGTTTTTTCCACATATCGCGTGTGGCCATTTTTAAAGACTAATATTATACCTATTACCGGCCGTGAAGGTGTTGAGGCGTACGTGATGTGGGGAGGATGGTATATAGTGCACTAGAGGGGACGTGAAAGGTTAGAACATTTCAACTAAGAACAGAGAAAAAAACGCATTAAAATAACAAGAGGTACCCGCTAACCATCACCGGCGGGCCGACGTAGGCTTTAGAGCGGCGAACGGCGGCCCCCCGGGCGGAAAATTTTTACCTCCGTCAGCCCTCCGAAGGCCCGTGGGTATTTTCAGACGGGAAATTTCTATTTTAAAAATTAATGTACAGAATTTTAAAAAATTAAATATTTCTATGTGTAAAAATTTTAAACAACAGTTGTATGATTGTTTTGATGTAGATTACTCAGTAGTGCCAAGCAGGGGCAACTTGAGTAAACCCCCGGGGGCGGCTGGTATGTATTTGTAATGGGAAATATCATTTCAATTATTAATTATCATAAATACATATACTCAATATCGGTTTACCATCACTTTTAATAGGCCTCTTCAAGCTTTTAAAAATTGTTAAAAAGTTTTTATAATAGTTTATAGAAATTATCATATATCAGTTTATTTCAAATTTCCAGCTAATCAGGAACACCAAAAAAATACATAGAAAAAAGATGAGAAGACATGGGAAGGAGTTTACTGAAAAAGGGTTATCATTTGTCTGTGTGGTAGCTAGTAACATAAAAAAAACCTTTGGGTTTAACCGCGGCGAAGATATTACGGGATAACACAAGGTCATATTTTCCCTATTTCAAAAAACTTCCCAACATTATCAAACATATCAATACTCAACGGTACACCCAATAAGGAATTGTAGATGAGGAGTTAACATATGAATAATATCATGATTTTGAATAGAATATTATTTGAAATCTTTTTCCCCCCATCAATGCACTAAACGCCGACGTTTCGATAGTCATTACAAAGGGGTTTAAAAAACCCCCAAAAGGCCTGAATTTTCACCCTTAACCCCTCGAAAAATAATTTTGGGAAAAGTTTAACATGTTTTCCCCTTCTTAATCGAAATAACTGAATAAAAAAAAAATTTCAGTAGACCGTTTTTTTTGGAAATTCCCTTTACGGGCCTGGCGCGTCTGAGTGAAAAAAATCAGTTAGTTGGAAAAGACGAGTGGGTGGAGTTGTTTTTTCGCCGCAACTATATCCCTTTAATGGTGTTCACGCCCTTTTATGTTCCCCGACACCGTGGGAAACTCAATAACGAAAAGTTTTTGTACTTATGAAATAAACAATGCCCCAGCAATTATGATCCTAGCAATCTCCTTTCATGTAAATTACTGGATAACGACAAGGAATATTTCTGGGTTAAATTTCTAAGCATATTGCATTAATAATAATGTTTTTTTTAATGTTTAAAAAGCCCCTTATCTATAAACGGCTAATGGGGGGTTTCAACACCCCTTAAAACATTTCTATATCTGCAATATCTTTGAAAGTATAACCCTAAATATTCCCCAACAGTTAATTTAACAGGGCAAATGGTATATGCCCCACGGCGGGCCGTGGGGGCGGCCCCCCGGGGGAGCCTCGAGCAAAACCCAGCGGCCCCACGTTTGTTTTCATCCCTCGGGCCCCCGATAAGACATAGGAGGCCTCGGAGGCCCTCCGTCTTTGTGTTTACTATATGGTGGTGGTCGAGAGCGGGGCCCCTGTTCTCCTTCAAGCAGCGGGGCCAATTTTTCACATCAGTAGTCTTCCTTACTAATATTGTCTTCCCGAATCATGATTTAAAAAATATATTTTAAATAGACCTTGGAAACAGCATTTTTTTGATATTGCCAAAAATTAGTTACGTAAAAATTATAAAAATTAAGCAAAGTGGTGTGTGTGTGTGTGTGTCCGCTCTAGGTTCCCCCCCCGTGGGGAATTCCCATAGGGCACTTTTTGGAACCAGGTTGCCCCGGGGGTGGTTTTAAGCCCACTTATGGGAGATCCGACCCTTTTTATTTTTTTTTTATTTTTAGTACCCCTTTTACGAGAAATGTAAAAAAAAAAAGGGGGTTTTGCGAGAATGGGGAACCTTGTGGGGTGAGGGGTAATGGGTGAGTGAATGGGTGGGGGATGGGTAATGGGTGGGGGGTGATGAATGGGGGGGGGGTGAGGGGTGAGGGAATAGGGGGGGGGGTGAGGGGTAAGGGGTAGTGAAGGGGTTGTGGTGATGGGAAAATGGGTGAGTGAATGGTTGGGGGTGATGGGAAAAGGGGTTGAGTAAAGGGGTTTGGGAGGTGGGGGTAATGGGTGAGGAAGGGTTGGGGGGGATGGAATGGTTGGGGTTAAAATACAACATTTCTACATCCATGATTTCGGGAAAGTTAAAAAGGGGCTATCGGGGAGTCTTGGCCCACCAAAACAGGGGGTGGGCCAAAGGGCCCCACCAAACCCCTCCGCACGACTACCCAAAAAAGTCCCCCGGAGGGCGGCTTTGCGGCTAGTGTTTTAAAAATTGTTGCACCACCCCAGCAAAACAAAGACGGAGGGCCCCGGGGGCCCTCCGATGTTTTATCGGCGGCCCGAGGGAAGTGTACGACTGGGCCCCGCGGGGTTTTGCTCAGAGGCTCACCGGGGGGGCCGCCCCCGGGGGCCCGCCGTAGGGATAGCCCTTTTGCCGGGTTATATTAACTGATTGAGGAATTTTTATGGTTATACTTTCTAAGTATATTGCAGATATAGTAATTTTTTAAAGGGGGTGTTGCACAACCTTTAGCCGATTAATAGATAAGGGGCTGTTAAACTTAAAAAAAACTTCTATTAATGAATATGCTTAGAAAATTAACCAGAAATATTCCCTTGGGGTCTTTACCAGAAATACATGAAAGGAGTTTGCTAGGATATAATTGCTCGGCATTTTTTTATTTAAAAACCCAAAAAAAATTTTCGTTATTGATTTTTACATGCGGGTGTAGGGGGAACACTGAACGGCGTGAACAGCCATGTAGAAGGATAAGTTTGGGGCGAAAAACATAAAAATCCCCCACTCGTGTTTTTCCCAAAGTAACTAATTATTTTCACTCAGACCCCACCCCAGGCCCGAAAGGGAAATTTCCTAAAAAAGTGTCGTATTGAAATTATTTATTTATTCAGTCTATTTCGATAAATGAAGGAGCGAAAACATGTTTAACTAATTTCTCATTATTTATCGATGGTTAAGGGGACAATTGGCCTTTTGGGGGTTTTTTAACCCTTTGAAAGGCTATCGTACGTCTGGCAGTTTAGTACATTGAACTGGGAAAAAATTTCAAAAATTTCTATTCTAAATCATGATAAATTTATATGTTAACTCCATCATTTAATATTCCTTATTAGGGTACCGTTGAGATTTTAAAAGTGTTGATAATATATGTGGAAGTTTATTTAAATAAGGGAAAATATGACCTTGTGTTATTCCGTAATAATCTTCGCCGCGGTTAATCAAGTGTTTTTTTTTAAGAATAGCTACACACACAGAAATGATAACCTTTTCCATGTAAACTCCTTCCTAGATACTCATCTTTATTTCTTGTATTTCTGGGGGTTTCCCGATAAAGTGGAAAAATTTTAAATAAAAATATGATAATTTCTATAAAAAATATTAAAAAAACTTTTAACAATTTTTAATAGCTTGAACAAGCCTAATAATAGGATGGGACCGATATTGAGATACATGTATATTTCTGGTTTAAAAATATAAATATGAAAGAATTTTCCCAATACAAAAATAACGCCCCCCGGGCCTCCCAGGATTGACGTCAAGTTGCCACCGCATACTGTTAATACTACTCAAAATAATCTATAATGTTGTTCAAAAAAGTTTACACATGAATATTTTAATTCTTGAAATTCTGTACATTAATTTTTAAATAGTAAATTATCCCGTCTGAAAATACCCCGGGCCCCGGAGGGGGACGGAGGGAAATTTTCCGCCCCCGGCGCCGTTTGCCCCTCTACGGCCTACTCGGCCCGCCGGGGATGGTGTGGGACCGCTACGCAGCCCGCCCAAAAGAATGGGCCCCAGACAAATACGCACGGTTTTTCATCGGTGCATTTTGGGGTAAGGCGGGTCGCCCGGGGGGGACCTACGAAGGGAAAAAATACGGGGATGGAAGAATTTCGGTTATTTTGCGGAAATTTAATTCAGGTGTATATTTCGTGCTCTGTTCTGCTGACAACCTATAGGAAGACCTGAGGGAATGGCTGTGTGCAGAGGGTTTAAACCCAAGAAAACGGTCATAAAAAGAGCTGTCAAAAGGCAAGCAAATGGTAGGTACGAATGTGTCTCTACCACTGCTTTCTTTTAATAGACCCTGCTGTGAATGTTTTTTCCCGGTTTTTGAAGCCCCCCCCCACTCAAACCCCACCTCAGGTTTCTCTAGTTGTCACACACGGAATATAGCACCGGGGAAAATCAATTTTTGCCCAAACAAATAGAATTTTTTTTTTGTCGTAGTCTTCTCTTTTCTGACATATTTAGGTTATGTAGTATTTAAAAAACCTTGTTAATTGAGTTCCTTTTTGTTTTGTCTTTCTATAAAAAAGTGTGGTACATCATGGTTTAGTGTACTTGACGAGCCAATGAAACTCTTGAAATCTAACCAACATCCCCGTTCACCTCCCACCCCTAGCCCGCCGCTAGTGTCTCCGCCACAATGCCCAAGTGGCTCCCCGAGGGCCCTGAAGATCGAGGCCACTAGGGGAAGGTAGTGTGGTAGGACGTGTGGCATCGTAGAGTTGCACCGTACCTACCCCATGGGACAAAGCGGACGCTCCTTCGTCGCTTGCGGATGTGGCCTCGTGGATTCCTGTGTAGGTCCCAGGAGAGAGCCACAGGCGCGCTGTGTTTGCAGGGACGGCTGGACACCGTAGAGTTGCCACTTCCTACCCCTGTGGCAACGCAGATGCCCATGTTTGCCCGACGCGGCCTTTAATCTCAGGGCAACAAGGGGAAGCACAGGGGCAAGCGGATCAGCGGACGGGGGAGGCGTCAAGTGCCGGGGCGTGTGTTTGCGCAAGCATAGTGTGGGATCAGATAAATACTTGAGCGCGTGTAGCGCATCCCATGATGTGCGACGTCCAGGTGGTTGGCCAGAAAGGCTTTTGAAGCTCGAAGTTTGTGATTGCAATCGTGGATACCGGTTGCCGGGGAGATCCAATGGAGGCGGCCTGGCGATCCCATTGTGTGGTGGGAACCTGTGGAGGGAGAATTAGCACTAAAAGCCCACAGCGCAAACACAAAGAAGGAGGGGCCTACGTGAGGACCTCCGTAGTCTTTAATCGGCGGCCGGACGGAAGTGTACGACGTAGGGCGTGGGCATTTGCTCACGAGGCTCACCGCGGCCGCTCCCAGCAGGCCCCCGTAGGGGCATATGACCATTTGACGCTGTTATATTAAACTGATGAGGAATATTTATGGTTATACTTTTCTAAGTATATGCCAGATTATAGTAATGTTTTAAGGGGTGTGGACAACCCAATAGCCGATTAGTAGACTAATGGCTGTCAAACTTATTAAAAACATTACTATATAAAAAAAAATGCAAATATGCTTAGAGAAAAATTTAACCAGAAATTTTCCTGTGTCGTTTACCAGTAATATGATAAAAAGGAGATGCTAGGATCATAATTGCTACGGACATTGTTATTTTAAGTACAAAAAACATTTTCGTTATTGTAGTTTAAAATGCTGGTGTACGTGAACACTGAACGGCGTGAACAGCCATGTAGAAGGATATAGTTTGGCGGCGAACAACATAAACCCACATTACACCCACTCGTGCGTTTTCCAAACTAACGATTTACTTTCACTCACTGAACAGCGCCCGGCGGCGTCAAGGAATTCTAAAAAAAACGTTGTTCGTACTGCAATTATTTAATTATTCAGTCTATTTCTATAATGAAGGAGCGAAAACATGTTATAACTAAGTTCCATTATGTTTATCGACTGGTTAAGGGTGGACAATTTAGCCTTTGTGGGTTTTTAACCACTTTGTAATGGCTATCGTACGTTCTGGCAGTTTAGGTGCACTGATAGCTGGTAAAATATTTCAAATAATATTCTATTATAAATCATGATATGATTCATATGTTACTCCATCATCTGCATATTCATATTAGGGTACCGTTTGAGTAGATGATATGTGTGATAAATAATGTGGACAGTTATGAAATAAGGAAAAATATGACTTGCGTTATCCCGTAATCTTCGCGCGGATATCAAAATGGTTATTTTTATATGATACAGCTACACAAATAGACAAATTGATAACCTTTTTCCATTTGTAAACTCCTTCCTATGTACGTATCTCATATTTATTTCTATGTTCTTCTCTGGTGTGTCCTGAATAAACGGAAAATATTTGAAATAAACGTATATGATACCCAGCCAACCACCACCGGCGGGCCTACGTTGCGGCATTTAGAGCGAGCGAACGGCGGCCACAGCGGCGAAACTTGCCCCCGAATGCCCGGGCCGTAGTGCCGTTGGTGAATTTTCAGAGAGGAAAATTTATTACTAGGAAATCAATGTACAGAATTGAAAAATGTATGTGCTTTATGTGTAAAACATTCTAAAACAACAGTTATGTGAGGATATTGATGTAGTACTACATCAGTGGTGAATAACAGCGGCTACTTGACTTGAGATCTCCGTCCGCCCGCTGGTGTATATTTGATTCTTAGTGCACAAGAAAATATTAATGCTGGCTACTCTCGGGGCAAAATGTTTGGTCCATTTAGATAGTGATCCTTCCCTCGTGCATGCCTTGGTGCATGTTCTAATGATTGCTGTGGTACAGATTAACACTTGCTCCAGGAGTCAGCTAATCTTGAAAAAAATACAATTTGAAAATCCAAAATGGCTTCCATCGCTTCGTACCACAGCTCTCGTGCCTCCGACATACATCCATCGAAAGTAAGTACCGTGTAGATTAGGACATGAAACACATAGAAGGGAGTGTGTTAGCGTGTTAGAGCAGCAGAACATCATGTTTTACGGGTATTTACACGGGTGAACATTATATATGGAATCAGATATATGAGTTCGTTATTATATGGTTAGGAAGCCCTCTCATTTTTTTTTTTCATTATGTGATGTTACGGAAGAATGCAGAGGCTTAAATAAGTTGAATGAAGTGAGTTAGGTGTCATAGATGATGTACACTTTTGAAAATACTGGCGTGAACATAAAAAAGTGTCATTCGTGCACATGAAATAAGAGCTTTTTATCCGTGTTTTGAGAGTCGCAGTCGACAATAAATATGTTTAAAAGGTTACTTTTGTATGGATGATGATGCTGTAGTTGAATGAGTGAGTAGGCTTGGTAAGGAGAAGTAGAATTGTTAACATGGTACTAGACCAGTCGCCGCCGCGGCTATAGGTAGGCTATTAAAAGTGGACACTGTCCTTCACGAAAAACTTAAACGTCGGCGAGTGTCCACTCTCGGCGAGAGGTTCTCGGTTGGTGGTTCGGCGCCGAGAATTCCATAAACCGTGAACATCTTTAAACGATACAAAACACCGAATAATTAAGTGGGCTCATATTATCGTGTTTACTGACCGTATCTATAGCCACTGCCTTCTCTACCTACTGCACGGTATTTATAGCTGTTCGTCGTCACGGCCCTATCTATAGCTCCTTGCTATATTCCCCGGTATAATTCTAGTGTTGCCCATATCCCCCTTTGACCCAAATAGCTTGGGGGAACCCTGGGAGAATGCAGGATATATGGCTTGGGGTACAAAAATATGCGTCGCAACCACTTTTTTTTAGTTATGGAAGTTATAAAAAAAATTTTTTTTTCCATAGATCTAGGGAGGAAATTAATGGGATTTCTCTGAGTCCAGAGGACGTGGCTGTATACAAATGCGGCCGACTTACGGCAATATAAGTAACTTTTTAGGGGCTATAGTGTGGTTAGATTAGTAACTTTAGGGGGTAATGTTAGGGTTGGTTATGTAACTTTGAGGGATTATAGTGAGGTTAGGTTAGTAACTTTTAGGGGTTATAGTGAGGTTATGTTGGAACTTGTAGGGGGTTATAGTGAGGTTAGGTTAGTAACTTTAGTGGGGTTTGGTTAGTAACTTTTAGGGGGTGTTAGTGAGTTAGGTTAGTAATTTTTAGGGGTATGTGAGGATAGTTTTAAAACTTATGACATATCTATGTTTAACATTATAGTTTATGTTAGTTTAGAATCAGAAAATGACGCGCGACTGCCCCTCTATACTAAGTGGATCATACGGGCGGCCTGCATTAGGTGGCGACCGACGTGTGAACCTGACGATCCTCACCAGAATGATCGACCGAAGTGTCGAGAACACACCAACACCCGCTAGGAGGTTAAGGTAGGTTAGGTTAGAGTTGGTTAGGCTAGGTTAGATTTGGTTAGGTTAGATAGAATTGGTTTGGTGTAGGTTAGGTTATCGGTGGGTCAAGCCCCGAGGAGTAGGTAAATTTTGGTTATGTAAATTTCTCTAAATATAAGGGAAATACCTTAGATTTAAGGAAATTTTACCCCCCCTAAAACCAATAACTCTTAAATTACGTGTTTCCGACCGCATAATTTGTTTTCCACCCGAAAACCCCGCATCCCACAGGTCCCCAAACTTGTTTGGGGGGAAGTGGGAGAGTCGGAGCAGTAGGGCAAACACTAGAATTTCCTTTATTCTTTAGCCAATCATTCTTTCCCCGTTAAACTTATTTATTTTCCATAATCAAATCAAAAGTGTATTGTACCACTTTAGATTTCTGCTATACATTTCTTTAGTTAGCTACTGTCAGAGGTTTCGTTCACCGAAAGGCAGGCACCGCTCGGCGGATCGAACCCGAGACCTTCCACTTGCGGGCTGGACGTGCTACCGTTACACTACGGTCGCCTCTCGGTGACAACCCACACATCTCCACCCTTAAGCCTCCCAGAGCAGTCCGGGGAATGTGTATCGCTTACCTCGATCCCTACTCACTGCGCCAATGTTAGGAGGTACGGGGTTTACCGAAAAAGGCAGGGCACACAGTTACTAATAATTAAATGTTGTATTCCTCCGACCATTCACTCCCCACAATACAATTACGTAAAGCTCGAGGAAAACCCTTAAATTAGTAGTCTAAAGGTACGAATGTAAGTTACCGTAAAATTGTAACATTTGAAATATACCGAAATACAAAAGAGAACACTTTGTTTAAATATCGTGGGAAATGTTCATGGGAATTGTCGCTGATAGGAGAATCACGGCCCAAACACCAAACTTAGAACTCAACGACGCAGGAAGAAATGTCTCTTTACAATTTAATTTGTATCTTTTTTATAAAGCATCTTACCATTATGCCCGCAGACCAGGATGCAGCATGGTGCTTGATACACTGCAGAGTGCTGATGGTTGTATGTAGGGACATTTATTAAAGGTACATTAAATTAGCTTTACTGAATTATGTTTGGCAAAACAATGGGTTTAGTTGCTTTCAATAATAAATTAGGGGTAAGATGGTTTTAGGGGAAACCTTCCGTATCGCGGAAAATACACCCGTTAGGTGACTGTTATTTTATGATTTTATCACGAAGATATTTTTAAACCCTCAATCAGTCAGCACGTTCTTTTCCTCAAATTAGCTGTCCCCCCCCCCCCCCCCCTTGTAAAACTAACCTAACCGAGTAACGCGTGTGAGTATTTTTTCTTTAAAGTGGTTGGATGATTACGTTATTTTTGCTCGGGCCAGAATTATGTTTACTTTAAAAAAAAATTATGAATCATTCTAGAGACATAAACACCTTATGAATGCGCTCGCAGATCCATCACAATCATGGGGGGTCGTGAATTCGGTATGTGGAAACGTCCCCAGAACGGAGGCGATGGTGGCACTGGTTGTCAAAATTACCAACGTTGACCAGTAGGAGATGAATAGTACCAAGGTGGTGTGGCGAACATACGCCTTCAGAAGCAGGAAATGGTATGTATTGTGAGATTAAGATAATAATGATGGATATAGTATTCCTTTGATGGTTGTTTATAAATGTTATTGTACAAGGTGTTTGACTGTGTCAGGTCTTAAAAGCTATAAAAAATGTAATTGGCAATATTATTTAGCCATCATTAATTTTACATAGTTTTATACTTCTCTCTCTCTCTCGCTAACTCGCTCTCTCTCTCCTGAAAAACTCAAATGGTTGGGTTCTCATGCAGATGAAGGCAGCAACAGCTATTGGATTAAGCAAAGAATTTGTTGGCCCTCAGACTTTCGAGCACCTCATGTTCATGTATATACCAGATTGCAGTGATACTTTGCTGCACAACTAGCATGTTATCGTTATAGGTAGGTAGGACTTGTGTGTCGAATTAATATAGAGCTTACATATCATGTAGATCTATCAGGATGCAACATTCCGGTTACAAGGTGCAATGAATTATGTATCTTTTTCAATCAGACACATCCTAACAACCTATACGCCACCAATGCAATCTACATGTTACTGTACATTTCTTGTACATTTCCTTCCAGGAAATCCCTTTTTCCCCGGAGCTTGTTTCTGTCATTGCTGGATCATTGCTAAGCATGTCCCTTCATGTTATCCCCTTTAGCCACTGCAAGCACCACCTGTTACATTGTGGACTTCCTGCACCATGTCCAACTCACGTTCTAAGTATGTTTTTTAGAATGCTCAGAGTAAGTGAGTGCTTTAAGGAACAAGTGACCTAAAGAAATGTAACATACATGATGCACTTGTAAACCTACTCCCAACAGTATGGCCTTCACCTTTGAGAAACTGTAATACGGGATTGTTTCTTTTTTTTTCAGGTTTGGACGGGAAGAAAAGAGTTGTAAAGATTGGAAAATTGAGACGAGAAAGAGAATAAGAGTTCTAAGAAGAGTAAGTTGAAGAGTTGTGTTTTTCACTAATGCTAACACAAACCTTTCCACCAAGGTGATAATATTGCTTCTCTATGATTGGTATGGGTGTAGCACTAATGCTGCCAATCATACCGTGTCCTTTTGTGCTATAGTGGGTGTGCAACTCCATTGGGAAACCCTGTTGTTTACTAACCTCTGCCACAATATTTCTCCTTTGTGACTCTTCTAAGGAAATGCCACCTATTCACTGACAGAGATGAGTTCTACAAACTTCTCAGTTAATTAATGTAATCCCTATTACTAACATGTAATGATAAAACTGAATGCATTTTGGTGAATTTAGTTACATCCAAATATACAAAACGTTTACAAGTCAGTATATCGCCTTACCTTTATATGAATTGTGACTGGATGTACTTTTTACTGACAATATGAGGGGCCACATTATATTAAACTATTAACCATAAGTCCCATTTATTGGTTCGCTGACCCTTGATGGCAGTAATAATTTGTGTCAAGGATTAAAAAAGATTTGCCCTAACTGTACATACAGTCCATACTCCAGTATCTGTCCTCATTCACAGACATGTGGTCTGGTTGCCATATACAGGTTGGACCGTATGGCAATTAACATTAGTACTTAAAAAAAATATTTGTTGTGCGTCTTGCTTTTCAATATGATCAGTGTAGAAGTCATACTATATATTGTAGGAATTGATTTGCAACATCATTCAGAAGGCGGCTGGCTTCAGTGTATGCGCCGACTTTCAAGCTACAAACCATGACAGGTGAATGGAGGATGCGGCAGGGAGCAGATGCCAGATAGAGCCCAGAAGAGGCACAACAGTGCCGTCGGAGCAGCTCACTCCTCCGGCTCGGGTTGGCTCAGGAGAACAACACTTAAGCCTGATCGCATTTTCAATCATTGGAGGCATACCCCGCGGGGCAAGTCGCCAAAGAGCTACAAGAATATACCTCGCTCAAGGAGTGTCTGTGGTGACAGCGTGCGATCGACTGTGCGCCGTGCAGGAGGAGTTAAACCAGTATGCTGGCCCACTCACTTGATGCCTTAAACTGAACTGAATTAAAGGGTCTCATACCTGTTTATATGAGCCAGACATGAAACCAAAGATGAAGAATGAAAAAATACAAGAACACGTCATAAATTACACATACATATCGACAGAAATGTTTAAAAGACATACACATATTCTGTCACCACTAGTACATTTTCACGGGATTTTCGGGCAGACACCGATAGACAATAAGAGGCAGGCCCGACAAAAAAAACTGTTCACTCAGGAACTGGGGTATGTATACTTTACGCTTCATTCACCATGCCCAAGAAGCTAGAGACACGTCTGTAGCATCCTTGTTCCCGTGTTTGATGTAGTGTAGGGGGAGTTAGGGACTGTGGTGGATGCCGTGGGAGGGAGGGTGTGTGGTGGGGGGAAAGAGGAAGAGTGGTGTTATAGTGACAAGGCTGGAGGTTGGTGAGAATGGTGTGAGACATGAAGATGGAAAAGGAGGCGGTAGGGATATAAACCTGCGAAAGGAAATTTTGTATTTTTTCTTTTTTTCACTTCTCTTACTTCATGTCTCACACATCTCATCTCATCACACTAGTTTGGTGGAAAAAAAGAGTTAGAACGACCTCGGAAAAACGTCAAAGAAGGACCAAGCAAAAATGGAACACAAAGAAGACAAGCAAGCAAGTCTTTGACATTTCGAGGTCTTCTAACTCTTTTTCCACCAAAACTAGTTACCAAACTATCATTTAAGAGCCTGCCATGCACCAGATTGAGACAGCATTTTGGAGGTTCCCGTCTCCCATGCTATCTGGCTCACATGGACTTGCCACCACTGTACAAAGTGACTATATGTGTTTTCTTAACAAGTTTATGATTGTCAGGCAAAAAGCATTGGAGACCTGGGGGAGGGGGTAGAGGAAGGTGGGGTGCCAGGGATGGTGGAATATTGGGCGCAGGAGCAAAGATGGCAAACATCTCCCCTTCATCACCATAACTTAGTGCAGCCTGAGCGATGGGGGACGCACTGTGAGGAATAACATCCAAGCCCAGTGAGATGCTCAGATATACGGACAAAACCGAGAAATTTTAAACACATAATGCGAAGGCAAAAAATCTGAAGGACGATCTTGTCCTAATTTTTTTTTGCAGTGGGACTATATATTACATATAGATATATATAATATTATAGTTACATTATATTTTTGTTTTTAAGTATATATATATATATATATATATATATATATATATATATATATATAGTTATATATATAGATATATATATATATATATACATATATATATAATATTACATATATAGATATATATGATAATATATATATATACATATAATATTATATATACATATATATATATATACATATATATATTATACATATATATATACACATATACATAGAATAATATACATCTATATATATATACATATATATATATACATTATATATATATAATTACTATTAGAGATATATACAAATATATAACACATATATATATATACATCATATATATATACACATATATACATATACATATATACCTATATACATTATACATATTTATATATATACAATATATATATATACATATATAATAAAATAATATATATTATTTATATCATATACTATATATATATAGACCACAATAGTATATTTATATATTTATTTTTTATTTATTTACATTGAGTCGACCCTAGCGCATCGTGCCCTATGTTAAAAGAAAGGCGTATTGATATTTATAAGACGGAGGGTTGACAGCAGAGTGGTATATGAAGGTGGATGGATAGGTACAGCGATTAGGAAAATAGGAAGGACACATCCTGTAATTCGAGTGTATGAAAAGGTCTGACAAAAATATCTGGTGAATTTTATAGTTCATAATTTTGTATGTTTTGTATGGCCTGCAAAAATTATTTAAAGTTTGAAATGGATCCCCCCCCCCCGATTACAAATCTTCAATCTTCATCATCTCGTTCTTCCTGCTGTTTCCCACCAGTCAATCCAATGCGGAATTTTTTGTGTTTAATAAAAAATAAACGAAGTCCAAAGTGATTTGGGTTCTCTTCATCATATTTACTGGATAACGACAAAAAATATTGGCTGTACTTAGAGCATTAATTGCATAATAGTAATGTTTTGGTGTTGAACAGTCCATGCCGTACCGAGAGTCATGATGAAGGTTGAGCGACGGACCTTCGTTGACAGGAAGGGTACCATAAAAGGGAATTTTCGGAACGAGAGCAGCGACGTAGGTCGCACAAAGACACGGTCACCTTCGTGTCTTTGACGACGTCGGTCGCTGCTCTTAATAACGAAAAATATCCCTTTATGGTACCCCTTCCTGTCACACGAAGGTTGTCGCTCGCCCTTCAGCATGGACTCGATACGGGACCATCAGTCTTTTTTTTTTAGCGGATAATGGTCTGTGCAAACACCGTCTAGGAAACATTACTGTATCTGCAATATGCTTTGAAGAAAAGTGTAACGTTAAATATCCTCAAATTCAGTTAATAATAACAGCGGCAAATGGTCATATGCCCTACGGCGGGCCGCTTGGGAGCGGCCCGCCCGGTGAGCCCTGAGCAAAATCCCCAGCGGCACTACGTCGTACACTTCAGTCGGGCCGCCTGGAAGACATACGGAGGGCCTTACGGAGGCCCTCCGTCTTTGTGTTTGCTGGGTAATTTCTATAAACTATTATAAAAACTTTTATAACAATTTTTGATAGCTTGAAACAGGGCCTAATAATAGTGATGGTAACGATATTGAGATACTATGTATATTACTGTGTTAATATTACTTAATATGAAATTAATATTTTCCATTATAAATTACATACTAGCGGTCAACGGAGGATTGACGTCAAGTTGCCGCTGCTTGTCACGATGATGTAATACTACAGCAAGGGATAATCATATAACTGTTGTTTCAAAATGTTTGGCACATTAGAAAATATTCCAATTCTTGAAATTCTGTCATTAATTTTCAACATAGTAAAAATTATCCCGTCTGAAAATTACCCAGCGTCAAGCCTCCGGAGGGCGGACGGAGGTAAATTTCGCCGCCGGCGGCCGCAGTTCGCCGCTCTACGGCCTACGTCGGCCCGCCGGTGATGGTTAGCTGGGCCGGTGAGCCACCTTCCCGCTTGTACGGACGCCATACAACAACAAAATGACGTCACATCATCACCGCCTTTGAGTGGTATTTGTTCGGTTACCTAGGCACAGTTGGCAACTCCGCTCGAGAGGACCCCGCGAGCGGGAAGATGACTTGAATTTAACTTTGTACGGACGACCGCTTTTACAGCGGTACGCGCGGTGCGGTTAGACTTTGTTGTGAGTCATGTGACGCTTTGTTGTGTACCGGCGGCCGTACAAGCGGGAAAGGTGGAACCGGGCCCTAAACCCTTACATATATATCATTCGTGGGAATCTGTGGAGAGAAAATTTATTTATTACCGCGGTCTTCACCATCACTAAATCTGAAATAGAAACACAATTTACACCAGTACCTTCAATCAATCAATCATTGGGGGCATACGCCGGGGGGCGCGTCGCCTCGCCCACCCTACGACGCCACTCCCGGGGGTCACCACGCGCGAGTTCCCATGCAGGCTCCTTTCCCATACCAAGCAGCTACACTGCATACCAAGCAGTGTGTGCTGCATGTGGCTATGTGGCTATGTGCATGTGGCTATGTGGCTGCATACCAAGCAGCCACACTGCCACATGCCCATATAGCCGAAGTTGGCGCTGACGGACTATGCAGGTAATAGGCCTCGATTCAGTCTCACGGTGCAATCGCTGATTTGACACGTAATCATCCCAGCGATACCCCATGATTCTGCGAAGACGCTTATTACCAAAGGCATTGATTCGTCTCTTCAAGTCACTATCTAGTGTCCATGTCTCACAACCATAGAGTAAGTCAGGGATCACAAGCGACTTGAAGATCCGGATCTTTGTTCTCCTGCACAGGTACCGACAACGCCAAATACTCCCGCTGAGCGAGTCCATAACACCGTGGGCTATGCCAATCCGTCGTAAGACTTCTTGACGTGACCCGCCGTCATTATGGACTGTGCTACCAAGGTAGGTAAAACTTTCCAAGATCTCAATGTCCTCGCCACACGCATGAACAGACTGTACTGCTTCATCTAGTAAGTCTCCAAATACCTGGACCTTGGTCTTGAGCCAGGAGACCTCAAGTCCCAAAGGCTTTGTCTCCTCGTGCAGCGCCTCGAGAGCCATCACCAGGACCTCCAGCGACTCAGCAAAGATTACTGCATCATCGGCAAAAACAAGATCAGTGATCTTGGTGTTGCCGACGGATGCTCCACAATCACTTTGATCTACAACCTTGTCCAATACCCAGTCCATACAAGCGTTGAAAAGTGATGGGGCAAGGACGCACCCTTGCCTCACTCCTGTATTCACAGGAAAGAAGCTGGATACACCTGCCCCACACTTCACAGCACTCTCAGTCCCAGAATACAGACCAGTTATCAAACCAATAGTCCTTGCAGGAATCCCTCGAAGTCGCAGAAGATCCCAGAGTGACTCACGATGCACTGAGTCAAACGCCTTCTTGGGATCAACATAGCCTGCAAGCATCCCCTGTCGAAACTCACGTCGGCGTTCCACCAGGACACGAAGCGCTAGGATACGGTCCGTTGTTGACTTACCAGGCGTGAACCCAGACTGCTGAGGTCTCTGATGCTTCAGCAGATGACTGCGAATTCGTGTCAGCAATAGATGGGCAAGCACCTTGCCTGGTACGCTGAGCAGTGTAATACCGCGGTAATTGTTACAGTCCTGACGGTCCCCTTTCCCTTTCCAGATAGGGACGACCAGCCCCCTTTTCCAGTCAGGAGGAATGGTACCTGATTGCCACACGGCAGTCAGGACAGCATGCAACCCGCGGATCATGGCCTCACCCCCAGCTTTGAGGAGCTCCGCACTGATATTACAAACACCAGCTGCCTTTCCACCCTTCAACTTTGCTACAGCCTCTCTGACTTCGTCAAGAGTACCTTCAGGAACGTGAAAATGGTATGACATGACATGGCATGACATGACAGGGCACAAGGCGACGGGAGGGTCCCCGACAATATTCCATGTCCTGTGCTGGTGAATCGATGCCGTTTAAACCCCGTCGGGTCTACAGGGCCTTAACTTTGGCCAGGAGTCAGGGCGAATCCCCGCGGGACTGAAGGTGTAGGTTATCCTGCATTCCTGTCCTCTTCTTGCCCAGAGAACCGTGGAGGGATTACTAGGTGGGCGCCACTCCTCGGCCCCCGAAGAGTGAGGATGTGGTGGGAATCGCCATTCATCAACCCCACGGCCTCACCCTACCTACCTATCACCACCAAGCGTGGGGAGGACCTTAACCATACCTAAGGTCTCTTGTCACGACCCTACCATACCTCGCTGCTCCGGGCGCTGAGACTTGACAAGATCGGTGTGCTACGTATCCACCCCGCCGGGTACGTTTAAACCCCGCACGGGTCTACAGGGCCTGAACTCGAGCCAGGAGTCAGGGAGCATCCCCCCGGGTAAGATAAGGAGGGGAGCGGGAGAGTCGATCGTGGGCCAGGTACTAATTAGAGAGAACTGCAACTCCGAAATGCCAGTGGTCGCTGGCAGTTTTAACTCACAATTTGGTGAAAAGTTGGTCAACTTGAAAGAAAAATATGGGCTTATTCCACTGCACTTAAAACACAAACGTATAATTTTAAGAACGATTTTCTTCTATATGTATATTGTATAGAAGCCTGATTCTGTAAAACATGTATTTAACCAAATAACCAAGTAGGTTATAGTTGAGGAGGCGAGGTAAATGTTACTCTATGATATTATACAGTCAATAACGTATGTTTAGAAGTTATCTATACCTAGGCAGTCATATGTTCCTGTTATTATTGTGTATCAATCAGATAGAAAGCCTGGAAGTGCAATGAGTCGACGCGTGAAGTGGCAATGTTTTGATTCAATCTCCCCGCCACAATCTCCCCGCCACCACTCCCCGCCGCGGCGTGTCGCCTCCACAATTATAACCTACATTGTCGCAGCAACAAGCCGATTTCGGCATTCTTTATTCTTCGTTTTTCCAAGGCATTGCTTATTGTATTTTGACAAGCGTTTGCCAGACGCAGCAGTACTGTCTTAGAAAACAGTGTGAACATCGCCCAAATTTTACATGCCACAATATACATGTAAAAAATATATTAAGCTTTGCTACTCGAGGCGAGTAATTTGCATTAAATTGCTATCTTAGAACGTTCAATCGTAATGCATGTCATGCATACACTTACTAGAACAACAGAAGAACGTTCTTTTTTAGTATTCAGATGCGGTGCATCAATATTTATCGCGAAATTGATTTATGAAAAATATTAGTCGCGGAGGGAAAACACAGTAGACCAACCTTTGAGTTAAAACTGCCAGCGACCACTGGCATTTCTCGAGTTTCAGTTCTCTCCAATTAACCCCGGCCACCCGGCACGGTGCTGATACGACACTCGCCACCTGGAGGCAGAGTTAATTTTTTCCCCTTATACGATCGAGATCGTCGGCCAGGTACTTATCCTCCCCGGCCACCAGGCACGCCAGGAAGCCGAGTTAATACTTCTCCCCCTCATACGACCGACCCGTTATCCTCCTCCTAAATGGTTAGTCCTTTCACGCTTAGGCACTTCATAAGGAACTTCCCCTGTCGCCCTAAGCGTTACCTTAAGTGTTATTTTTATATGATACTAGCTACACACACAGACTAACTGATAACCTTTTTCCATGTAAACTCCTTCCTATGTACGTATCTCATCTTTATTTCTATGTATCTCTGGGTGTTCCTGATAAAGCTGGAAATATTTGAAATAAACTGATATATGATCATTTCTATAAATTATTATAAAAACTTTTATAACAATTTTTAATAGCTTGAACAGGCCTAATTATGTTGAGTTAATATATATAATATGAAATGAATATTTCCCACTTACAAATACCTACTAGCTGGCCTCCGGAGGATTGACGTCAAGTTGCCGCTGCTTGTCACTACTGATGTAATACTACATCAAGATAATCATATAACTGTTGTTTCAAAATGTTTATACATAGAAATATTCAATTCTTGAAATTCTGTACATTCATTTTCAACATAGTAAATTATCCCGTCTGAAAATACACCAGCGGGCCTCCGGAGGGCTGACGGAGGTAAATTTGCCGCCGGCGGCCGCCGTTTGCCGCTCTACGGCCTACGTCGGCCCGCCTGTGATGGTTAGCTGGGTTAATTAACCGCGGCGAAGATTATTATGGAATAACACAAGGTCATATTTTCCCTTATTTCAATAACTTCCGACATATTATCAACACATATCAATACTCAACGGTACACCTAATAAGGAATGATGGAGTTAACATATGAATAATATCATGATTTAGAATAGAATATTATTTGAAATCTTTTCCCAGCTATCAATGTACTAAACTGCCAGACGTACGATAGCCATTACAAAGGGTTAAAAACCCACAAAAGGCCTAAATTGTCACCCTTAACCACTCGATAACATAATGAGAACTTAGTTATAACATGTTTTCGCTCCTTCATTATATCGAAATAGACTGAATAATATAAATAATTGCAGTACGACACGTTTTTTTTAGGAATTCCTTGACGGCGCCTGGCGCTGTGTCTGAGTGAAAATAATCAGTTAGTTGGAAAACGCACGAGTGGGTGGTTGTTGTTATGTTGTTCGCCGCAACCTATATCCTTCTACATGGCTGTTCACGCCGTTCAGTGTTCCACGTACACCAGCATGTAAACTCAATAACGAAAATGTTTTTGTACATATGAAATAAACAATGTCCGTAGCAATTATGATCCTAGCAATCTCCTTTTCATCGTATTACTGGATAACGACACAGGAATATTTCTGGTTACATTTTCTAAGCATATTGCATTATATAGTAATGTTTTTATAAGTGTTGAACAGCCCATTAGTCTATTAATCGGCTAATGGGTTGTGCAACGCCCCTTAAAACATTACTATATCTGCAATATACTTAGACAGTATAACCATAAATATTCCTCAATCAGTTAATATAACAGCGGCAAATGGTCATATGCCCTACGGCGGGCCGCTGGGAGCGGCCCGCCGGTGAGCCTCTGAGCAAATTCCCAGCGGCCCTACGTCGTACACTTCCGTCGGGCCGCCGATAAGACATACGGAGGGCCTCCGCAGGCCCTCCGTCTTTGTGTTTACTGGGGAAATAGGGCCCAAGGCGACCATTGTTTGTTATGAACTGAAAACTACCCATTCTACCGACCAACCAATGTGGGTAGAGAAAGTTCAAGGGTTTTGTTGTCTTCTTCTTCTTGTGACCGACATATAAAGCGGCGGCCTTCTTCTTCTTCTTCTTGTGACCGACATATAAAGCGGCGGCCTTCTTCTTCTTCTTGTGACCGTTGTTATTATCGCTTCATAGGTCCTCTTCCACTTCGTCTCCTTCGTTAACAAAACTTGTTAACTCTTCCCCTGTTTATTTAACTTTCTGCCATGCCATTCTCTGTTATGAACTGGATGAACTGAAAATTCTACCCACCAATGGATGTGGGTGGTAGAGAAAGTTCACGAGTTATGCCGAGTCACTACGCGGGTCGCCTCGGACCTAGGTTTTCGTCGCAAATGGAACGCCTGAATTCTTGGGTTCCGTGAACTGGTTCATGAAATGTCGCAAATGGAAGAGGCCTTGACAAACTTCATGTATTTTCTCGCCTGGGCGGTGTCTTTTCTTCCTCGTTCTGTGTCTTTTGTCTGCCTCGTGCCTACACAGATCTTGATTTAACAGATACCTCGAAACATCGGTTAGCTCCTGCGGAGATCACGAAGACGAAAATAAGGATTACCTGTAGAATTATTGCCGTAATTTGAAATAAAACCATTACTTTAGATTGTATAACTGTGCTGCGTGATCACTGATTGTCAATTACGCTATCGTACCGTACCTAAATGGATCTTGTTTCCTGCTGCAAACATTGATATATACGATAATTACGATATATAAATACAGTGCAAACAAATTCCATGTGATTATTGATAGCTCTATGTATTTTGTAATTTTTGAAGGTGTTTTCATGGACCTGCGAGGCGATACAAGGCGAATGAGGCATAAGAAGAAGAATAACAAGAAAGTAAATAAAGTGATGACAATGGAGCATGATGGCGGACGGCGGCGCGGACACGGAGAAGAAATCCGCCGCCAAATTGCCCGTGGGCGAGGCTGTAGGAGACGAGTTGAAAGATGACACGCCTGGAGTGAGCGGCGAGGTTATGCTGGTGAACACAGACAGCTTTGAAGAGTGTAAACACGATCTGGACACCCAGTTCAGCGGCGGAGAGGACGGCCCCGACTCCCCTCTCAGGAAGGTGCAGGCGGCCCACCCACAGGTAGGCGGCCCAGCGGCACTCAGGGATAGCATTATGGGGCTCTCGCCCACCGGACTTCTCGTCGCCGTCGGCGAGTGTTCCAACGTTTGGTATAAGTGCAGTTGCAACCAATACAAGATCGGTGGTTTAAGTATCCGGTGTAGCGATTTGACTAGCTACCCCGCCTGGATAGCTTCCCTGCCGCTTATTTAATCTACATAACGGTTATAACTACAAAACTTAACCCAAACCTATCCTATTAAACCACTAAACTGCAGTACAACCCTGAAGGCTGTTGTAGGAGTTATAAATACGGTCAATTTATAGTTTCACCCAACCAACGATTTTCTGATGCGCCTTATGTTTTTCTGGTGTATTTTTCTGTGTTTTGAATGAATCTGCTAATCGTTTCTGTCGCAATTATTATTTTTTTTTTTTGTTGCAAAAATGACAAAAAAAAAAAAAAATGAACCTATACCTAACCTAACCTTTACCTAACCTAACCTTTACCTAACCTAACCTGTACCTAACTAAAAAAAAAAAACTAACCTTTATCCTTTAAAAAAAAAAAAAAAAAAAATTGTGACAGAAACGGTTAGCAGATTCATTCAAAACACAGAAAAACATAAGGCGCATCAGAAAATCGTTGGTTGGGTGAAACTATAAATTATCCATAAATACTTATAATGAGAACGAAACGTTCCGGTGTAGCGATCTGACTAGCTTCCCTGCCACGACTACGCACGCTCGGCAAATTTGTATTATCATCAGATACGCTTATTTGACCTAAATAACTACAAAACTTAAACCAAACCTCGATAAATATTCCGCAGGAGTTGGCGGCGCCAACGATCCGGGCAATCGCGCATCATCAAATTAGTTTTAAAACTTAATTAACTCAACAAAACCTTACCCAAGCCTATCCTAAGCCTAACATAACCTTAACTAACCCTGAACATAACCTAAATCTAACCTAACCAAACCTAAATGGGTAAATTTCTAGTGTTTGCCCAATGCCCATACTCTCACACTTCCCCCAAACAAGTTTGGGGACCTGTGGGAATGCGGGGTTTTCGGGTGGGGAACAAATTATGCGTCGGAAACACGTAATTTAAGAGTTGTGTAGGGGGTAAAATTCCCTAGATTTAGGGTAATTTCCTTATATCTAGAGAAATTTGCCTAACCAAAATTAACCTAACCTAGTGGGGGGCTTGACCCACCGATAACCTAACCAAATCTAACCTAACCTAACCTAACCAAATCTAACCTATCCTACCCAAATATAACCTACCCTAACCTTACCAAATCTAACCTAACCTAAACAAATATAACCTAACCTCCTAGCGGGGGGTTGGGGGTGTTCTCGACACTTCGGTCATCATTCTGTGAGGATCGTCAGGTTCACACGTTTCTGGACTCAGAAGAAATCCAATGAATTTTCCCTAGATCTATTGAATTTTTTCGACAACTCTAACTCAAAAACCATGTGGTTGCGATGCATATTTTGTACCCCAGCCAAATATCCCGCATTCCCCCAGGTCCCCAAACTTGTTTTGTGGGAGAGGGGGAGTATGGGCAAACACTAGAATAATACCCTTAAATGTAACATAACCTAGCAATTATTATATAAAAAGTTATATTTTGGTTTCTGCTAGTGAATAACTACTGCACTACTCTATCAATCATCAATCATTGGGGGCATACGCCGGGATGCGCGTCGCCTTGCCCACTCTACGACACCACTCCCGGGGGTCACCACGCGCGAGTCCTTTCTCCTTTCCCATACCAAGCAGTTCTCGACAAGAAACATCAACTTGCCCCAACCACGAGCCTTGTGGGCGCCCCCTTGGCCTCCTCCACGCCGGATTGTCTCTTCCAGATACAACCCGATGGGAAGGATCGGTTTCAGGGTAGCATGCCACATGCCCATATAGCCGAAATTGGCGCTGACATACTATGCAGGTTATAGGCCTCGATTCAGTCTCACGGTGCAATCGCTGATTTGACACGTAATCATCCCAGCGATACCCCATAATTCTGCGAAGACACTTATTACCAAAGGCATCTGTTAATAATCCTGGACACTACTGCACTCACCGCGCACTGGGGACTGACTGACTCTTCCCTCCAGTGACTCCACGTGGTCAACTTGTCACGTGATCACCAGTGATGACGTCATGAGACAGCTGATGATATGGCGGTCTCCCATTGGTTCCTGCCGCGGCGGGCGCGCATAAACATATGAACGTGCTAACACACTCGCTATATTAACAGCATCGATTCGTCTCTTCAAGTCGCTATTTAGTTTCATGTCTCACAACCATAGAGTAAGACAGGGATCACAAGCTACTTGAAGATCCGGATTTATGTCCTCCTGCACAAGTACCGACTACGCCAAATACAACTGCTGAGCGAGTCCATAACACCGTGGACTATGCCAATCTGCCGTAAGACTTCTTGACGTGACCCACCGTCATTATGGACTGCGCTACCAAGGTATGTAAAACTTTCCAAGATCTCAATGTTCTCGCCGCACGCATGAACAGACTACTGTTTCATCTAGTAAGCCTCCACCTGGACCTTGGTCTTAAGCCAGGAGACCTCAAATCCCAAAGGCTTTGCCTCCTTGTGTAGCGCCTCGAGAGCCATCACCAGGACCTCCAGCGACTCATCAAAGATTACTGCATCATCGGCAAAAACAAGATCAGTGGTCTTGGTGTTACCGAGGGATGCTCCACAATCACTTTGATCTACAACTTTGCCCAATACCCAGTCCATACAAGTGTTGAAAAATGATGGGGCAAGGACGCACCCTTGCCTCACTCCTGTACTAGCGGGAAAGATGCTGGATACACCTCCCCCACACTTCACAGCACTCTCAGTCCCAGAGTATAAACCAGTCATCAAACCAATAATCCTTGCAGGAATCCCGCGAAGTCGCAGAAAATCCCAGAGTGACACGATGCACTGAGTCAAACGCCTTCTTGAGATCAACAGGCTGCAAGCATCCCCTGTCAAAACTCACGTCAGCGTTCCACCAGGACACGAAGCGCTAGGATACGGTCCGTTGTTGACTTACCAGGTGTGAACCCAGACTGCTGAGGTCTCTGATGCTTCAGCAGATGACTGCATATCCATGTCAGCAATAGATGGGCAAGCACCTTGCCTGGCACACTGAGCAGTCTAATACCACGGTAATTGTTGCAATCCTTTCCCTTTCCAGATAGGGACGACCAGCCCCTTTTCCAGTCAGGAGGAATGGTACCTGATTGCCATACGACAGTCAGGACAGCATGCAACCCACGGATCATGGCCTCACCCCCAGCTTTGAGGAGCTCCGCACTGATATTACAAACACCAGCTGACTTTCCACCCCTCAACTTTGCTACAGCCTCTCTGACTTCGTCAAGAGAGGGTGCGGTTCCGTCAATGGGAGGATCGGCTTCCACTGCCTGTAACCCAGTGGTGTGAAGCTGCTCAATTGGAGGGTCCATTATATACCAAGCCGAAAATAATAGAGAAAAAGTAAGCTGTAAGGCCTGTGGAGCCCGCCAACTCCTGTGGAATATTAACCGAAAGCCCAATACCGAAATAATACCCAAAACTTAACCCAAACCTATCCTAAACCGAACCTAAACATATCCTAAATCTAACCTAACTAAATCTAAACGTAACCTAACCTAGCTACTATTATACAAAAATATATGATATGTTTTTGGTTACCGCAAGTGAATAACTGCTACATATTACACAGAGCCGAAAATAATAGAGAAAACATAAGCTGTAAGGCCTGTGGAGCCCGCCAACTCCTGTGGAATATTAACTGGGCTTTCAAAAGTCCTAGGATTCTTACCTACATCATCGTGTAGATTTCTTCATTCTGAGTCTTTTGCACTCCATTTTCCATGACGCAATTGAATGATAATGGTGTTACATGTGCACACAAACCTCGTTTTCCCGGACTAATAGGGGGGAGCACTGGTCTGGGAACCACAAAAGTCCGGAAATCCCAACAGTCCGATGCCATTACCCACCCCCGGACGTTTATCCTACTCCTAGTACAGGGAGGTCCCGAAGATACGAGCAGTTAGGTTCCACCTGGCATACTCGTAAAGCGAAATCTCGTATAACGAAACACATAACCAAAGACTACTCTATACTGGACTTGCTACTCGTGCCCCACGCCAACCCGGCCATGACCAGTGGAGGCCAGTTTTGCGATTCCTGCCATTTTAGAACATCACCCCTATTTCCCTTCCTAAGGTTTATCAGTATATATGATATACCGTTATCTTCGTAACTGTTTGTTCTATAATATTATCAAATAAAAAACAGTAAAATACACTAAAGAAATGCCATTATGAGAGAGTGAAGAAATATGCATGACCTCAATATATACTTAAACTCTTCGCCATTTAATATTTTGCGAGAAAACATTGTAAATGTTAGCGATAGAAAGAAGCGGATTTTCATTAGCTTTCCATTGATACATTTCGTTTTCTGATAAATGAATTACCACCATGCCTAAATTAGCGTTAACTAAAAAAATAACATCATCAATCGTATCGGCAAGTAAAAAAGTGTTCCATGAATACAGTAGACTATGGCATATCAGTATAAATGATACACTGTTATCTTCGTAAACTGTAAACGTCTAAACGTCTAAAACTGTAAAATACACTAAAGAAATTCCATTATGAGACTCTGAAGAAATATGCATGAACTTATATTCACTTAAACTCATCGCAATTTGATATTTTGCGTGAAGACTTTTTACATGCAACATATCAATAGAAGCGGAATTTAATTAGCTTTCCATTGCTATATTTCATTTTCTGATAAATGAATTAGAACCATGCATAAATTAGCATTAACTAAATAAATAACATCATCCATCGGGTAATTATCCCTATAGATGATGTTATTTTCTTAGTTAACGCTAAGTTATGCATTTTTATGTTTCATTTATCAGACGTTCCTGCACCAGGGGCAGTGGGGATCAGGGGACTAACGGAGGCGGTGCAGGTGAACTGTGAGTGTCGTGTGTCCAAATGTAAACAATACGACCGCTGAGCATGCTGCCACCTGGCGGGAGGCAGCAGAAAGTGTTCAATAGTCTCAGAGATGTTCCTGCACCAGGGGCAGTGGGAGCCAGGGGACTGACGGAGGCTGTGCAGGTGAACCGTGAGTGTTGTGTGCCCAAATGTAAACAATACGACCGCTGAGCATGCTGCCACCTGGCGGGAGGCGCGGACACTGACCAGGGGTGACAGGAGACGCTCGGACCGCCGGACAACTTTGTCAATTTACGAACAGGACCAGGCATTTCAACGAAGAAAAACAAAAACAAAAAAATAATAATAATAATCCGGGACTCTGACATATCCCCGGACCTCGGATTTTGTCCGGCAAATCCGATATCCGGGAAATGGAGGTCCGGGAAATCGAAGTTTGTGTGTACTAGCGAAAGTCTACCGTTATTTAAGCCAGAAACGGTTAAATTACCGTCAATAACACTAAAGCTGCCAGGGTAATGTTTCTTTTCGATTTTCAGATGTTTGGTGGCGTTCAAACTTGCATTTCTTCATCCATGATTTCAAGAAAGTTAAAAAGGGCTATCTGGAGTGTTTGTTATTTTGTGTCTTCATCTGTGTCATCTAATATACTATAGGAGTAGCCGTGTGTGTGTGTGTGTCTGTCTGTTTTGGTTAGCCGAAACTAAATTCAATTTTGATGAGAGTAGGCTCAAAAAATCGCAAATAAATCGTAGGTGGTAAACGGCTTGGTCCCATGTCGATTTAATTATTTTGAAGGGGGGTTTTGGGCTAAAAACACTTTTCAGATTAGATTACAGGAATGAACTCTGCGGTAACGTCTTGCCGCATTTAACTAATTCCGTAGACTCATGGACTTACCGTTTGTATGCGTGTGTGAGTGTGTGTGTGTGTATTCATCTAGTTGTATTTTACAGGGCCTGAGCAACGCTCGTATGGCCCCGTCTCCATATCAACATTATTAACATTCATCCTTAGTGTTGGCCGAAGCCATCACCCCGGGAGGCGGGTCACAACCCCCGGTTAACAACCGGTACCCATTCACTGCTGGGTGGACAGGGACTCGGATTTTAAGGAAACAGCCCATATGTTTCCGCTCCGCTCGGGGATCGAACCCGGGACTTCTCGGTTGGGAGCCGAGCGTGCTACGTATATTTACCTAGTTGTATTTACCTAGTTGTAACATACAGGAAAAGAGCTATGCTCGTACTGTCCCGTCTCCAAATCTACTATTATCCAGCTTGCCTTTGAAGTCCTAAATTTATACTTCTTGCATTAATCACTTTTGCATCAAGGTTGTTCCAGGCTTCTATGCTTCTATATGGGAAGCTGTATTTTTTTATATCTCTCTTGCATGTTGTCCTTTTCAATTTCTTCTCATGACCTCTTCTACTTCTATCGTCCCACACAAACAGATCTTCTCTGTCAATTTTTTCAAGACCCATTGAGGCTCTGTACACTGCTATAAAATCTCCCCTTTCTCTTCTTTTCTCAAGTGTTGGGAGTTTTAGTCTTGAAAGTCTTTCTTCATATGGTAAATCTCTGAGGCTTGGAGCCATTTTTGTGGCTGCTCTTTGTATTCTCTCAATCTTCCTTATATCCTTCTTTTTATGTGGTGACCAAATCACTGCCGCATATTCCAACCTTGGTCGAATCAAAGATGTTATCAATTTCTTGATCATCTCTTCATCCAGATATTTGAATGCCATTCTTATATTCCTCAGCAACTGATATGTATCTCCTGTGATCTTGTTTATATGCTTCTCTGGTGATAAATTGTCCTTAATCCATACTCCCAGATCTTTTTCGACCTTTGTTTTGATTATCCATTCATTTCCCATCGAATACTTTCCTCTGTCTCTTTTTGCTACTGCCCACTTCCATCACTTTACACGTTTTGGCATTAAACTCCATTTCCCATAGTTGACTCCATCGGAAAATCTTATCTAGATCCTTTTGTAAATCCTCACAGTCCTCTTTACTTTCTACTTTTCTTAGTAATTTAGCATCATCAGCGAATAAACTCGTGTGTGTGTGTGTGTGTGTGTGTGTGTGTGGTGTGCGTGCGTGTGTGCTTGCAGGACAGGCATGGGGCTGGGGTGAGACAGGCGTAGGGCAGGGGTGAGGCAGGCTACGGTGGTGGTAGGTGGTTTACCCCGAGGCACTTTGACCAGTGACCAACGACAGCAACAACACGATTGGAGTTTGCACTCACATTGTTGTTTAAAATATACTACTACTACAAACATCAATACATGGGTCCGAAGGGCCCTCAAGCACTTGTATTATGGTTATAAATGAACACATTACCCAATAATCAGCTGCGTGGCGACCTTGGTAACGGCACACTAAGGTCGCCAGTTAGTGTTTTAACCCAACACTTAAAGCCACCACTCGTGAGGAAATCAGGGAAATTAGAGATAAAGTTAAATATGTTTAAAGATGCTTGGATGTAGAAAAGTTCCTCTTCCAATGCGAAAACAAATTCTATCTAAGTTTGAAAGGTCTGGCAAGTCTTATCATTCTTATGTTCTCCCGCCCGAAAGGTGATGAGCTGCCGTGTGTCATCAAGCGAAGAAAAAACGAGTAGCGAAATTTGAAACAGTTTATACTTGCAGATGCAAAGCATAAAACAACACTGAAACAGGGTAGATTATACAGTCATGATATAAAATACTGTGCATGCCTCTTCAGTGGCACATACAAATCTGTGGTGATGCTAAAATTCGTAATATATGACGCCTTGCGACTATAGTGTTACTGGCGGAAAGTTAAATCAGATTAGGTTAGAGGTGGGGTTTGGTTTAGTAATCATATCAAGAAAAAAAAAAAAAATATTATGGCAGTGCGAAGAGGAGCAAGGTTTGCAGGGGGGGGGGGGGGAGCATCGCCCCACACCTGTAAACAAACATTGATTTCCGACAAAACCGAGTGCCAAATTCATTCAAAACGCTTTAAAAATATGCAGGAAAATAAGTTTCGGCCTCGAAATCAGTGAATGCCTACTACCAAAATTTTACCAAGTTTTGTAGAGTTATTTAGGTTAAATAAGCGAATTAGCCATTGGAAATTAATAATAACGTCTCAAAAGAACTTTTATAAAGATTTAATATAATTTCTTACTTCCAACTCACGAAGCACCTGAGGTATTATTCCAGAAAAGCACCATGTTCACTACGAAAGACACCTATGTGTTATATGAGGTGCCTTCTGCACATACAAGACACTGGTTGGTTAATTTCCAGAAAAACACCATATTCACTTTGGTGGACAAAACTATTTGTCTGGTGAGTTTTTATGTGTTTTGAATTAATATGCTAACCGTTTCAGTCGCAAATCTTTAGTACCCGCTATGGACCCACGCCATGTGCTGTTCCACCACGGTGTAAGACCAGTTATTTTTTCCATTATAATTTTTAACTAATCACTGGTTATTAAACTAATTTAACCTATGCTAAACTAAACTAATGCTTAACCTAAACTAACATGCCAGCGGCTGGCACGTAGTTCAAATATATTAAGAAATTTATCTCCGGAATGAGTGATTTCCGACAAAATCAATACACCAGTGTCTTGTATGTGCAGAAGGCACCTCATATAACACATACTGTAAATTGCGGCGTACAAGTCGACCTCAAGATTATTAGCTCAAGATTACGGGTTTGACCTATACCTGCAGTATAAGTCAGCCCCAAAAATATGGTAGGCTAAAGCTTGCAAAGTCTTTACCCCCGTAGTGTATGGTCACGATATATTTGTAGATCAGAATTACCGGTTTGTATTGTTATAGTGTGAGGTACGATGAGTTGGGCGGACAGTGCGGGGAGGCGCTCCGCCAGCAGCCAGGCAGTTGGAGAGCGAATTTGGACTGCTCTGGAAGTGGCGCATACAGTAAAAGCCTTATAACTCAGCACGATAGGGGCTCTGGCCCTTGCCGAGTTATTCAATGTGCCGAGTTATGCAATATCCTCCTCTGATATGGGTAAAAAAAAAAAAAAAAAAAAAAATACAGTACTGTAAAAGCATAAAAACTACACTTACCAATGAACGGGTAGCAGCAGGCATGTAATCCAAGGAGAGGGGAGCCTTGTTGTAACATGTAGAAGATGTTAGGGGGACTCAGTCGCATTTTAACACTGGTATCACTTTAATCACTTTATAATCACAACTCTGTACTGTATTGTATACAGTACTGTACCTGTACAACTTAATTTTACATCACTTGAGCACTTAATTACTGCAACACTATGCCCTGTCCATTAACTCTAACTTCGACTGCGAGTGCCTGGGAGGACACAGGGGGCGGCATGAGCCTCTAATCACAGGCGTCACTATAAGAATCCTACCTGCGCCACCAACGGGCGAGGGCCAACCATCCCAGCCCTCGAGTGAGCCTCCAGGGCCTACCATCCCACCCATGGAGCTCACTGCCTACATGCGCTATAGGCATAGGTGTTAAAAAAAAAAAAAAAAAAAAAACGTCTGCCATGCCGAGTTATATCAAATTCCGAGTTATAAGGCTTTTACTGTATTGTAGTTGTTTGACTGGCCGCTTGGGTTCAGTGACGTTCCGGTCAGTGTTTACGATCTGTGTATCAGCTGTTGGAAACAGCCTATGGTTTTGTGTTGATATAAACGGAATTTTTATTATTATTTTTTTATTTATATATTAATCTCTGTGTTAAATATGTTAAGTAAGTTCACCGAACACAAGTTTTAGGTGCAAATATTTGTGGTAACCTACTGGAGTTACTGTAAGTAGTGTACAGCGATTGTTAGTAGTGCTGATTCACTTGTTTGCCACTCGGTGGTAAAGGTTCGCATTTTATCCTAGCTGTATAAGTCTACCCCTAGTTTTGGAGAGATTTTTTGAGGCTCAAAGAGTCAACTTGTATGCCGCCATTTACGGTAGGTGTACACATAGGTGTCCTACATAGTGAGTATGGTGTTTTTCTGGAATAATACCCACTGGCTTATTGCTTTTCTATCGGAAATCCCTCGTTCCTGAGATATTAGTTTCTTAATATATTTTAACTACGCGCCAGCTGCTGGCAGGTTAGGTTAGGTTAAATTTGTTTAATAACCAGTGGTTACAGTTCAAAATTATAAGGAACAAAAACTTGTCTTACGTTGGGATGGAGCAGCACGCGGCGTGGGTCCATAGTGGGTGGAGGTATGCCCCGTACCGCTCCGTCAAGTACATTATTATCGTGCCTGACATAAGAGGATGAAACTATTTTTTACTGGTACGTTTTGCTGTGTTTTGTATTACAGTAAACCCTCACTTTAACTAACCAATTGGGATGAAAAGACTGAAATCAAGTGGTACCGACTTTATTTTCAAGTATGTAATACTGTAATTCTACCATCACCACCTCAGCCATCCCCTCTACTACCAACACTACCACCCCCACCATCCCTTCTACCACCAACACTACTACCGTGCCCTGAAATCCGTGAACATCAACTACAACTCATACCTGAGATAGGTAAAATTCGTGTATCCTACTGTTGTGTGAAGCTTGCACTCCCTCCATTGTATTTTATCTCGAGCCGCCACTGTCTACATTCACCTAGAATAATTATATTTCATAGCATACCAAGCAGTAATGATTGAGCCTGGATACTTACTACCTTTCCTAATACCAGTCCCGAACAGTCGTGGGCGAGGTTATGCCAATCCCTGATGTAGCGCCAGTCACTGTTTACCTCCCAACATTGCTACACGGTCTGGTTGTGTTTGTGATTATTTCTCATTTATTTCACAGCGTGTAGGAGCGTACCAAATCCAGCATGCAGCGCCAGTCACTGTTTACCTCCCAACATAGCTACACAGTCTGGTTGTGTTTGTGATTATTTCATTTATTTCACAATTTTTCTGTGTTTTTCCTATATTTTCACACCCTTGGAAAAATACCCTCGCTCTAACGGACAATCGGCTTTAACGGACCACTTTTCCCCCCTTTTAGTTCGTTAAATCGAGGGTTGACTGTACTGTAACAAACTTTGTTCGTTATAAGAGGTGAAAGATCACTATTTCTGACCATTTCCATGTATGTATAATGAACTTTGGTCTTTACATCAGATAAAAGTTCATATACACACAAACCTCGATTTCCCGGACCTCCGGATATCGGATATCGGATTTGCCGGACAAAATCTGAGGTCCGGGGATATGTCAGAGTCCAGGATTTTTTTTTTTTTTTTTTTTTACGTTGAAATGCCTGGTCCTGTTCGTAAATTGACAAATTTGTCCGGCGGTCCGAGCGTCTCCTGTCACCCCTGGTCAGTGTCCGCGCCTCCCGCCAGGTAGCAGCATACTCAGCGGTCGTATTGTTTACATTTGGGCACACGACACTCACGGTTCACCTGCACAGCCTCCGTCAGTCCCCTGATGCAGGAACATCTCTGAGACTATTGAACACTGTCTGCTGCCTCCCGCCAGGTGGCAGCATGCTCAGCGGTCGTATTGTTTACATTTGGGCACACGACACTCACGGTTCACCTACACGGCCTCCGTCAGTCCCCTGAATCCCACTGCCCCTGATGCAGGAACATCTCTGAGACTATTGAACACTGTCTGCTGCCTCCCGCCAGGTGGCAGCATGCTCAGCGGTCGTATTGTTTACATTTGGGCACACGACACTCACGGTTCACCTGCACGGCCTCCGTCAGTCCCCTGACTCCCACTGCCCCTGATGCAGGAACATCTCTGAGACTATTGAACACTGTCTGCTGCCTCCCGCCAGGTGGCAGCATGCTCAGCGGACGTAAAAGTCCGCGGTGGGGTAGTTGATATTGGTGGTTGCCAGACAGTAAATACTAGAGTAGGATAAACGTCCGGGGGTGGGTAATGTGGGTTTTTTTTTTTTTTATTCTCTTACTGTCTTCTTTATAGGGACTGGCAACTAAGCGGGCTTTGTGTTACCCATTTTTGTTGTGCCCTTGGCCAGTTCTTGGTAAAAAAAAAAAAAAAAAAAAAAAAAAAAAAAAGGCATCGAACTGTTGCGATTCCCGGACTTTTGCGGTTCCCGGACCAGTGCTCCCCCCTATTAGTCCGGGAAAACGAGGTTTGTGTGTACTTACGTACATGCAGCTACAGTGTCCGCAAAAAGTATTGGTCGGGAAATGCTAAAATAAGTTATTTCGGTGGGTCGGCGTTGTGTGGTGATTCCCTCCACAGCTTGCGTTTGATCGTATGTCTGGCACTGTCACAGGCTGTGAGAAGTGTATGGGGGATGACATGGCAGCATAAATGTCACACAAGTGCTCTCTGAGCTTCCACAGGAGGAAAGAATGTTACACACTGCTCTCGTGGTGAATCCTCTATTTTCAACTATAAATTTCTAGCCGCAGTATTTTTCAACCCAAGGCACTAGGATGGCTCCTACCAACTTACCCATAGACAGGAAAGCACAAATTTTAGCCTGGAAAGCTGATAATGTCTCCACTCAAGAAATTGCAATGAGGACAGGGTAAGGAAAGAGGAATATCAGGCGTCTCGTGGTGGCACCGCGGGACCTCCCACCTAACACGGTTCCATTACGTAAACTGTGTTTTGGAAGGCCAAAGAAGACTTGCAAGACCACAGATAGACTCCTGAAGCGAGAAGTATGAAGGACCTGCGGATCACTGCCAATGAACTTAAAATAAAACATTCATTATTGCTGGGAGAGATTGCTGAACGGACAATGCAACACAGATTGCAGAAGGACCTCAACATAGGGGGATAGGGGGGTGGCCAATACTTTTTGCGGACACATTACAAATACTACACGCATGCAGGGAAATATTTTTTTTTTTACTTTGGTGAGGCATGGGAGGACGCGAGTGGAGGTGTTTACAATTGGGCGGACCAAGATAGACTGATCGGTGCGCCGCGCACCGCTTGCTTGGCTTTGTTTCCACTATCGCTGACTGACTGGAGTGTACATATTCGGCCGACCCATCCCACCATCGAACCAAACCCGCATTTACCCAACTTATTCCCATTACATTTTGGGTCGTATTGTTTACATTTAGTGTCGCTTCATAGGTCCTCTCCTCTCCAATTCTTCCTCCTACTCCTCTCCTCTCCTCTCCTCTAGTGTTGGCCAAAGCCACCACCCCGGGAGGCGGGTCACAAACCCCCGGCTAACAATTTCTAAGAAAAAGAAATAAAAATAAACAAATTTTCTATCGGTAAGCGGTAGTAAAATCTACCGATTTTCTCGTGATGCTTCTCCTTCTTCTTCTTGTGACCTCTACCGGTTAGTAGCGAAATAAATAAGGGAAGAGTTGAGAAGTTTGTTAACAAAGGAGACGAAGTTGAAGAGGACTTATGAAACGATACTGGCTCATATTCCTAGTCTATCGCAATTGCGATTACCACGATGTAAATACTACCGTCGCAATTGCGATCATCAAATACCACGATGGTATCCCTAGTCATCGAGAAGGGGCGGAGCTTAAATGTAGTGGGCAGGCCTGAGGCAAGATTACAAACCGATGCGGAACATGTACATTAGGGTGCCAATAGCGCATAGGGGTAATTTTTCAAAGTCAATATTTTTTCACGTACTTTTGTGGTATTCTGCCTTGTACTTAGAAACTCGTGTGCAAAGTTTCAGGCTAATCGGTTGATATTTAGAGGTGGCGGATCGATCTTGAACATTTCCTCTTTTCGCCCTCAGGTCATGACCACGAGAAAGCAAACTGAAGTTTGGCTTCTTGGCCATAGTGTTCCTACTATCACAGGAGCAAAACTTCCCAGCTGTGGAGACGTTTTACGACGATTTTTCTACGCACACAAGGAAGAGAAGAAGACGGTGCAGCAGAGTGCAGCTGAGGCTGCAAAGGAGGTCCTCGACTTCTGGACACGAGCTAGGATCCCCACCATCGCAGAAACTAGCGTGAGGAGGAAGATTACTGGACTTTTCGACGAGTGGAAGATCCTGAGCAAAAGCAAGAATAACTCTGGAGTCACGCCTGCCGAAAAACAGAAGACCTTCCAAGAAAGTCTCCCAGACCTTTTGGACATCGCCCACTCCGACGCCCTCACTCTGATGACCATTCCTGAAGACAAGGAATTCCTTCTTGCCCAGCGGGAGAAGGGGAGGCGGGGTTCGATGGCTGGTCTGGACAAGAAGCTGAAAGAATCGGTTTGCCGACGTGAAAGCTCTCTCTCACGTAGCCGTCAACAGACGCCAAAAGGAGAAGAGATGGTGGAGCTGGAGTCGTCATCGTCTTGAGTCATCAAGTCCAGCCAACGCTGCCAACACATCGACTTCTTCTTCCGACGCCGGGGTCGCTTCTCCACCAAAGCGATTGAGGACACGGGGCACGAAGTCCGTCCTATCCCCTGACCTCGTCGGAGCCCTTGACAGAACTGGGGTCAGTAGCCGCCAAGCCCTTCGAATTGTGGCGGCTACGGCAAGTAGCTTGGGCCACAATCCACAAGAGCTTGTGCTGAATCCCAAGTCCATTCGACAGGCAAGAGCGAAGTACAGGTCCACTTTGGCGAAGGACATCAAAGAGACTTTCAGTCCTCTTACCCCTCTTACCGTTCATTGGGACGGGAAGATCCTTCCTCAGGACGATGGCACTCGCGCCGAAAGACTCGCCATCCTCGTCACAGGAGAAGGAGTGGAGAAGCTCCTAGGAGTCCCGAAACTGCACTCCGGAACTGGTGATGCCGCCGCTACAGCTGTGTTCGAGGCTCTAGAAGACTGGGGGGTCCAGGAACGAGTCGTGGCGATGTGCTTCGACACAACCAGTGCCAACACTGGAGCCATCAATGGTGCATGCACCATCTTGCAACAGAAGATCGGCCGACCCCTCGTTTCACTTGCTTGTCGTCATCACGTCCACGAACTTGTCCTTGAGAAGGCTTTTTCTACGTGTTTGGGGTCATCTTCTGGTCCTGAGATCACCATCTTCTCTCGCTTCAAGGACTACTGGTCTTACATCAACCAGTCGGCAATAAACCCTCCCACCAACGAAGATCTGCCGGAGACTCTGGTCTCCAAGAGGGACGATCTCATTCAAGGTTTGAAACGTCTGCTTCAGACAAAGCAGCCCCGTGACGACTATTAGGAACTCGCTGAGCTGAGCATCCTTTTCCTCGGCGGCGCTCTTCCGAAGACCTCGAACCGTAGCCACGGAGCGCTTCATCGAGCGCGTTGGACGGCGCGTATCATTTACGCTCTGAAGATGATCTTGTTTCGGGAGCAGCTGACTGGAGTCGTCACACCTCGAGAAATGTCAGCCCTCCAGCGGTTCTCATCGTTCGCAACCGAGATCTACGTCCTGCGATGGTTCGAATCGACGGTTCCATCCTACGCTCCCGCCAACGATCTTGGATTCGCTAAGGACATCCTTCAGTACCATGACGAAAGTATTCGGAAGGCCTACTCTGAGCCGCCATTTCTGGTACTTGAGCGAAGATCTCATTGGCCTGTCACTGTTCGACTCACGTCTCCCTGTCTCCGACAAACAAGCAATTGTACACAATGTACAGGCCATTCTCTGCGATGAAGGAGCCGAGGAACCCGCCAAGAGAAATAAACCTCCCATCATCACAAGTTCCTGCGGCAACACTGCCCTCCTTCGCCACGAAAAATTCCCTCCGCCTCTTCGAAGCTCTTGATATCAAGACCGACTTCCTGTCCGCCAACCCTCGGAAGTGGCAGGAAGAGGAATCGTACGTCGAGGCCTGCCGCCGAATCGAGGGACTTCGCGTCGTCAACGACACAGCCGAGCGAGGAGTGGCGCTCATCCAGTCCTTCAACCTCCGGCTGGCCAAAGACGAGGAACAGCGCCAGTTCCTCCTCCAAGTTGTGGAGGCCCATCGCCATCAACAGCCCGGGACCTCGAAGGCTTCCCTTCCCCGGCCAAGCCGGCCACAATGAGTGGGGTGGCTCCCCATGATACCCCCCCCCACCGAGGGGCTAATACTCACCAAGAGGGGGACCAGCAGCCCTGCTGGGGAAGGGATGTCCGGCTTGTCCGCTTTCAAGAGATGACATCCCCTCCTTAATAGGCCAGTGCATAAGGGTAAATAACAAAGTTGTAATCCGCCACCCCTAAATATCAACCGATTGAGGTCAAACTTTGCGTACGATGGTTTCTTGCATAGATGCACCATTACACCAAAGTAGGAAGAAAAATTCAAACTTTTGATTTTTATTGGCACCCTAATGTACATGGCAGAGGAAAATATTACATAAATAGTCTCTTTACCACAGCTATTACTATACAATGATGCTAAATTACATATACGACTATAATCTGTAGTTTTGGGGGGTCTCACTGTTTTGTATCGATATATTTTAAATTATAATGTATCAACCGTGGGTGGCAAGCCTGAAATTATACGCTCTGGTCACAGCAGCAGTACAAATGATAATACATATACATGGATTTTGTGAGAAGGATACTTTCTTCTATCACCAAAAAGCTTCTATACCTTTGATTTGCATTATTATATGTATTTTTGAATCATATACATATCACCTACCCCTTACATATACATGTATTTGGTATGTTTCTGTACAACCGCTCGCTTGTAACACTGCTCGATATGTAAACACTGCGACCAGATGTTTTTTGTTAAATACATATCCCGGTCCCCAGCGTACGGCTTTTATGAATCAGCGTACGTGGTTATAATTTCTAGCGTTTGCCCATACTCTCCCCCTTTCCCCAAGCAAGCTTGGGGACCTGTGGGAATTTGCGGTTTTCGGGTGGGGAGCAAATGATGCGTTGGACACTTGCGGAAAATTTACAAATTTAAGATTTAGGAGTTATGTAGGAGAGCCAGAAATCCTTAGGGCTAGGGAAATTTACCCAACCAGATTTAACCTAACCTCCAAGCAGGGGGCTCTGCCCCCCTCGACCCCCGGTAATCTACTTAACCAAAGCAAATTAAACCTAACTTCCTAGCGTGGGGCTCTGCCCCCTTAGACCCCCCGATAATCTAACCTACCTTCCTAGCGATAATCACCCGATAATCTAACCTAACCTTCTAACGAGGGGGGAACTCCGCCCAACCTCGAACCCCCGGTAACCTAATAAAAGTTTACCCTACCTCTTAGTGGGAGGGGTGGGGGGGTTCTCGACACTGATCATCATTCTGTTTGTGAGGAGTGTAAGGTTCCCACGTCTCGACTTTTAAAAAATCCAATCAATTTTCACTAGATCTAGGGAAGTTTTACGCTATCCCTAACTCAAAAAGTATGTGGTTGCGACATGTATTTTGTACCCCAGATGGTAAAAATGGACGAGGACTACGCGGTCATTTTCTTAGGACACGGACTAGTTTTTTAACCTAACCGACCCTTAACCTAACCTCCTAAAGGGTGGAAGGGCCTCCAGATGGGGAGGGTGTGTCTGTATGTGTTATTAGACAACTATATCATTTCTTCGATGTGTATATAAGTTTAAAGGTTACGCGGAAGGGGATTGATACTGCACAGTATACTGAAAAAAACAAAACAGAAAACTTAACTATAATAATGGCAGTAGCCCATACTCTCAACGTAACGTACATAGCCCAAATGTAAACAATACGACCGCTGAGCATGCTGCCACCTGGCAGGAGGCACGGACACTAACCAGGGGTGACAGGAGACGCTCGGACCGCCGGACAACTTTGTCGATTTACGGACTGGACTAGGCATTTGTCCGGGACTCTGACATATCCCCGGACCTCAGATTTTGACAGGCAATTCCCATATCCAGGAAATGGAGGTCCAGGAAAACGAGGGTTGTGTGTATTTACATTCTGGAAAAGGCCTCCCTATCTTTCCTCCTATCTTCAGTAATCACTGTAACCACCTCCGGCTGCTTTTCAGTATTATTTATCTTTTCCATATTACATTAACCATAAATCCTAAGGTTTCTCCAGGTTCCACTTCGATCCTTTCCTAGGATACATTTATTTATTTTACGATTAATCTAGCTTTCATTTTCTCATCATTTTCTCGAGTGTGTGTAACTAAGCCTGGACATAATACATGAGCTCTGGCATTTCCGGCCACTAGCTCAAATATAGCAGTATCGCAACTAACTAAACCTGTTTCTAACTCCATATACCCTATACTTCCTCCATATATCACTTTCCCCAGGTACGGAGCATTCATAGTGGCTATTGTCATAAATCTCTTCTATCTGCGATGTTTCCTCTTCATTTATCTGCATTGCCAACTGTATGTCTAATTCTACCGTAGTTACTCGGCTTCCTTCAATGGATATAGTAAGGGGTTTTGTCTGTAGGCTAACATCATATTTCCTAATGAAATCACGTAAGTAAGCGTCGAGTGATATTGGAGTATAGCTGTACTGTACAAACTTTTTTTTACAGTGCCATGTACAATATTCAGTATTTACAAGAGTAATATTGGTCTCATAGATTTTGTGTTAAGTACAAACTCCAGGAACCAGTAGTGTTTATAAGTAGAGGAGCTCCTGTATTGTGAAAATCTGTAATACGATGCTGCCAGTTGTACAATATTAAGCAGCATTGTGTTTATTGCCTTCCTAACCAATACTTTCCTCACCCAACTCTCCTCTCATGCAGGAAAATGAACTGGTGGGAGGTATGGGCAATGTTTCCATGGCAGCAGAGGAAGGAAAATTGGGGTCAGAGGAGGCAGTGACGGGGACGGAGACAGACAACTCTGAAGAGGACTGTGTGGACGAGGAATATTTGCACAGCCCAGAATGGATACAGAAGGAGAAACATGTATTCATCCTGAGTGAGTCCGGAAAACCCATCTATACCAGGTATGGATATTTACATGAATTGACTATGTTTATCATGCCTGTTGTTGTTAAGTTTCCTGAGGCTGCCTGGCCGAACAGCCTCGAGCTCCTGAGCAAGGCCATGGCCAGGACCAGCTTTTTCCTGAGGGCCTTCATAGAGTGTATGTTGTGTTGTTGGTGTGTAGTGCAGTCTTCCATAATATGCCTGGGGGGAGGCGGTGGCTGAGTGGTTTGTGTCGGGAAGCGGCAAGCTCGGTGTACTGAGTTCGAATGCCGCCAGGTGCCAAAATCTTTTGGCAATTGTCAAGTGGCCTAAGAACACCCACATGCTGCCCATTAACTATACCTTTGACGGCGAGTGCATCGGGGAAGACAGGGGGCCAGGTTGAGCCTCTAATCACAAGGGCCACTATGAAAATCCTGCCTGCGCAACCATGGGCGAGGGCCAACCATCATAGCCCTCAAGTGAACCTCCAGGGCCTATCATCCCAGCCCTGGAGTTCACTGCCTACAGGCACTATATAGGCCGAAATGAAAAAAAAAAAAAAAAAGTGGTGCTGTGTTGCATCCTGGACAGGCATCCAAAATGCTAGCTTCTTCTGATAGCTTAGAAGGGCCAATAGATTAGGTGGTGTCCAAACTGCAGCCTGGCCAGGTGGTCTGTCCTCACGGGGAAGGGTGGATGTCTGGGGGCCGTGCAAGCATCTGAGTGTTGTCCTTGAGTGAGTGGATGGAGCGGTGGGTGGTCTGGGTATGGATATGCCTCTGGATGACAGGGTGGAAGTGTTGATATAATTCTTGTGTGATAACGTGTACTGGGTGTTGTATTGATGTTTCTTGGTGTGTGAGGGTGGTGTGCCATGTAGTGTTGTGGCTTTGTGGCAGCTGCGGCGAGTGTTTGTGTGCCTCATGTCAAGGTGGTCCTTGGCCTTTAGGACTTTGGTTTTATGATGTAGGTGGTCTGTACCGTGAAAGACAGGGAAGTTGGCGGTGTACTGCGACCGCCAGCATGTTTACCCATGTTACTAAGAAAGAACACGTTCTTACATACACTGTACCCAGTAACTGTGGGTTTGTTGACTTTAATTTTCTTGCTGTTTTGGTAGGAGATTTCACTAACTGTCTTCTGATAATATTCTAAGTCTTATTTGAATTTTCTTTCTTGCCTATTGGACAAGGCAAGTGCGTTAGACTTTCATCATTTGGCGATTCTCGTGATTTCTTAGCCCACCGCTCAACTGTTCGTTGAGCTAAACCAATCTCCCTCACAATCTGTTTTGCACTAAAACTGATCTTATACAAGATTTGAATATGGGTGATCTGGTCTGCAGTCAACTTTGCCTTAGGCCCCATATCCAACTGAGCGAAAACACTTTCCCGAAAAGTTTTGTTGACGTTTTGGGAAATCGAACCAGGAGTGACGATAAGAAGCAATATGTCCTGGTCACTGACCATTAATGAATAATGAGTTGAAAAACAGCAAGCAGGAAGTCAAGGCCGTGAGTAAGTTGCCAGACACTTCTTTTTTTATCATTCCCCATAAGAAGCCCAGGAAGGGAATTAAAACAAATTTGTCAAGGAGCACGACACCGCCAACTTCCCTGTCTTCCACTGTAGGTGTTGTAGCTGTGCATCCTGTAATTAATTTTAGGACTTGTTTTGTGTGGTCTGTAGGGTGTCGTGATGTGTCTCAATAAGGTTAGAGGCCCAGGTAGGGCTTGTATAATCCATCACTGAATGTATATATTGTTTGTATACTGTGGTTGTGGTTTTTTTATCGTGTCCAAGTGTTGTATTATACTGGCAATGGAAAGTTATCTGAGGGCATTGAGCCTTGGTGTGCATTTCTTTAAATGTTTGTAATATGGTGTTTAACCCTTTCATTGCTATGTGCTCGCAGCGATACAATGCGGGATCTCTGCCCAGTGCTAAATGCACGCAGCGAGACTCAAGTCAGATTTGAATAGCTTCATATCATATCATATCATATATATCATATCAGCTCATAGACATGGTCCAACAATATTCCAGTCTATATTTTCATTGGTCCACATCATAAAAGGAGTGGTCCTTGCCCCTATACCCCTCCTGTCATCCCTCCCTTCCCCAACACCCCCGATACCCCATCTATGGAAAATTTTACATAGCAATATCTATGTCATAATACTCAGTCAGAATATGAAATATGGCGATAACAACAAGCCAGTCTTATAGTTGTAGGCATTTTCTTTCTAATTGTGTACGTGAATTTTTGCTACGATGCATAGCTCCTGAGATACGGAGGTGAAGAGACCCCCTGGTTAACCCCCCCCCCCCGACCGCGCACTGGGGTATCGGCACATCTGACTGCTCTTGCGCAATGAAAGGGTTAAAAGTCTTTGATGTATCATATGTTACGCCAAGTATTTTGTGGGGGTGTTGTTTATGGTGAGGTGTGGGGTGTAGTGATGTTCAGCTGCCCAGTTGTCTTTTGTTATTGCTGTTGTTGTCACACTCATTATTATTCTGGATCTTGTGCTTCTTCATCTCTTATTGTTCATTATCCTCTTGGTTTTGTTTATGATTTTATTCTTTGTTTGAAGTACCTAGTTAGTTGTATTGTTGAGTAAGATAAATGTATTCTTCAGATATGGGAAAGAAGATCGACTGGTTACCTTGTTCGGCCTGATGCAAGCGCTGGTTTCATTTGTGGCCGACAGCGAGGATGTTATCAGGTGCATCGTAGCTGGGGACCACAAATTTGTATTCCTAGTCAAGTCCCCGCTGATCCTTGTGGCCGTGTCACACTCTGTGGCCAGCATCCCTCAGCTCATTATGCAGCTCACGTAAGGCTTCACATTTTTTATTATGTTCTTTTTGTGTAAGGCTTGCATGTTGTTGCCCTTAAACCCTGTAAGTGCTGGAACAAGATGAATCATTGAATGAAAGGATGCTCTCTACACTCCAAGCAAGGATTCTGTGCTTCACTGTGATGCAGTATTAGGATGCAAGCTCATATCAGTCAATTTAGACATTATTGTACTGCATTGATATAGTATACAGGGAGGTCCCGTTATACGAGCATTCGGTATACGAGAATCCGATGATACGAGAGGTGTAAATTAGGGTCTATTTTCAATATACGAGATCGAAATTCCAATGATACGACATTCAAACTGGGGTGAGTAAAATTATCAAGTTCAAAATGAGCGCCGTACCACTCCCGGGCTGGACAAAGGGGGATTTGGTTGACCCCAGTGAGGTCACCCCTAGCAAGCCGTGACCTGAAGGGTAATTAAGCATATGGCGCTGCCTGACATTTAGGGGTAATTAGCCAGGTGTGGGGCTCCAACTTTGGGACCGCAGTCAGGTCACCCCTAGCAAGGCGTGACCTGAAGGGTAATTAAGCATATGGCCCGGCCTGACCTTTAGGGGTAATTAGCAGGTGTGAGGCCCCAACCTTGGGACCCCTACACTACCTTCTCACTACACTACACTCCTATCACGCAGCGTCCCCTACATTACAACGTCTTTTTAGCTTGTTATGCATGTTTTATGTTTAATTAATGTGCAGTTATGTTATTTTGTGTGCTATTTTCTCTTTCAGAATGCTTTTTCTACAGAATAGGTAGTACAGTGTGGGTAATATAGACGCTGTGTGTTTGTTGTGTTTGCTATAGTTTATTTTAGCTTCAAAAACATGTCTTTTTTTCTTATTATTATTTTTCTTCTTTTAATTGATGGGGTCCTGGAACCAAACCTATATTTTACCATTAGTTAGGTGTTTCGTTATACAAGATTTCGCTTTACGAGTATGCCAGGTGGAACCTAACTGCTCGTATCTTCGGGACCTCCCTGTACAGGGAAATCATGTCATACATGCATTCTCTATATTGTAATCTCCTGTCTACTAGACATGTCCTTGTATAATAAAATTGGAAAAATGCAATGTGTGTGCCAGCCGTTCTCCCCTTCTTACCGGAGGAATCACTGCAATAAGAAAAATGTATACTTTCTAACCATATTACTCCTTTGCTATAAGGAGGAGAAGCTATTGCGGTACATCATTGTATTTAGGGCTTCAAAATCTAAATAACTCATGCAAAAAAACTACTTAATGTGTCATCTTTCCTTAGTCAGGGTAATAACAGATATGTAGGTTAGTTTATCCCTTAATGGGTAAGTTACTCAATACAGCATCATCTCTATTGTTTATATGTACAGGGAGGTCCCGAAGATACGAGCAGTTAGGTTCCACCTGGCATACTCGTAAAGCGAAATCTCGTATAGCGAAATACATAACTAATGGTAAAATATAGGTTTGGTTCCAGGACCCCATCAAAGACATGTTTTTCAAGCTAAAATAAACTATACCAAACACAACAAACAAACAGCGTCTATATTACCCACACTGTACTACCTATTCTGTAGAAAAAGCATTCTGAAAGAGAAAATAGCACACAAAAGGCTGTACTGTAGAGGGACGGGGTTGTACAAGATGTTGTACTGTAGGGGACGCCGCGTGATAAAAGAGAGGGTAGGGTAGGTAAGGGACAAGGGAGGGGTGCGCAGACCTCTTCCACTGCCCACAAACTCGTCTCTGCGCATCTGAATCATTGTACATTGTTATGTACACTTTAGCTAGACACGGGTTACACCAAACACAGAGTTCACACACAGGTTTATTTCGGCGGGAATATGTAGGTACAGTGGAGGAATGCCACGAGGAACAGAGAGAGGAGGAGTGGTGTCCTCTCACTGTGGTGGTAGATAGGTAACTGCCAGAAGCTGGTCTAGGAAGCCAGGGCGGGAACCCAGCAACGGAGGTGCGGGAGGAATTTGGATCACGAGCGAGTCAGGTCCACGCCAGGTGTTGGCTTGACCTTTAGGGGTAATTAGCCAGGTGTGCGGCCCCAAGCTTGGGGCCACCACAACATCATCATACAGCCCAGATGCATACGTGGTAGGTAGGGTTATGACTCGGAATAAAAAAAATTGCCTGCTATGAAATGTAATGAACATTTTAGTGCACATTACAAAAAACTTAGTGATTCCGTTCAATTTTTAAAATATGTCCCCCACCACAAGCTTAGAAATCTTTGAAATTTTATAATAGCAGTAATTGTATATTACATTGCACAAACTACACATTGTTGGTAACAACTCACCAATGGGCGAGTTCAACCAACATCATCAAGACCTCTATAAGCCTACAGGCGCTATAGGCTCCAACATAAAAAAAAAAAAAAAAACATTAGATCTAAATACTTGTCTTTTATGCATTTTTCACCCAGCTCTTCCATCACCTTCACAGCCCTCTTGGCAATCATATTCGAGCGAGGTACATCAAGCACTGATGGTGCCCTGCTCCAGTGAGTTTTCAAGCACTTCAGGGCACTGGCACATCCCAACTTTGTGATGCCAAGGAGGAGGTTGTCATAGGTTGTCTCCTTGAATTTTTGAGTACTGAACCAGGTTTCTTGCCACTTTTCAGCGATGAAACATGCTGGAAGCTCCAAAACACTGCCCCATGATGGCAGTAGAAAGTATGCAATGAGGGTATAAATAGCCCTCGAGTTCCATCGGGCAATGTGTAGCGAAGGCAGCTTCCTCCACTTGATGACCGGGAACGCAGCGTGCTTCTTACAATGCTGGAATGCCTTGCAGAGTTCATACAAGAACTTGAAGTCGTCCCTCCAGCCGGGGTTCTCGTCCACATCCATTTCTGTTTCTGCCTTGTACTCACTTTGTAGTTCTTTGTAGTTTTCCAACAGTTCATCGATGAACTTGTAGTTCAGACTCGGTTTGGTCGTCGTTTTAGAACCGTAGGTGTCCAGAACGTGTTTCAATATTCTGTCCAATATGTGATGCTGACATCCAATGTATTGAGGCATCTCTAAACCTTTTCCAACCATCGCTCTCTGTATTATCACAACAACGCCATTTGATCGTCCAGTGTTTACGGAAGTTGTGTCACATAGGATCATTTTAATGCTTGACCAGGCATCATATTTATCAATAATTTTCTCCAGTGCATCATATACATCCTGAGAAGATCTGCTTTTGCACCGTACAACTCCAAGTTTAATCTCTCTAGTTGCACTTTTGAGGCAGACTACATGATACTCATGTTTTAACAGTCTTTTGCCATCAAAGTGAAGACAAAAGTCCTTCTCCTCCTTCAGAAGAAATTTAATTTCATCCTTCATTTTTTCTACAAATCTGTCGACTCCGCGCCAGACACCTGATTGTGTGGGTGTAGGAAGAGCCACACCTTCTTCTCTGAGACTTGCACAGGCTTTAAATGCTTTGTTGGTGGATAAAGACTGACGAGTCACCAATTTTGTAGCCATGTTTTGTGGCCACCAATTTTTGTGGTATGTCGCAGATGGTTTCTTTCTCATGGTTGGCTCTGGCTCATCATCAGAGCTGCACTCTGTTGCACTGCTCACATTGTTGCTTGAGGTGCCAGATTCATTTTCCGTATTGGGTATACCAACGATTTGCTCATGTGGTAATGGTACATGTCTCTGTCTTTTTGAAGGATGCACGGATACATTTGGTGCAGGCTTATGAGTGGTATATCCCACCTTCCCACCTGATTTCTTTTGTTTGTGATAAAGCTCTTTATCCTCGCGACAAAGCCAAGCACCATCAACTTTAGTGATGTCAAATATACTGTCTATATCATTAAAAAAGTTTTTTTTCGGTCTCCGTTGGTTCTTCTCATGCAAACCTATAAGTTTGGTCAGTCGTGAATTTATGGCTTGCTGACTAGGAGTGGGAAAGCTGAGTTTTTCCAACAACAGAGTTAATTCATTGACAATCCGTTGAATTCTAGTATTTTTCATTTTCTCATCTGCCAGTAACGTGTGGTATCTTCCCAAAATATGTCGCTTTTGAGGTAGCCTGGTGTAACTTGCTCTTTAGCAACCATTAGCAACTTTTAGCAAAGGCTTGCTTACAAGCATTCGACACGAGGAGGTCACGCCGCCTTGTATGGACGGCTAATGGTAGATTTGAAGCCCATTTTCGTGCATTCTTTTCAACTGTGTCACCAGATCTGAAGTATGACAGTATGAGGCTGCAATACAAGAAATATAAATCGTTGTTAGAAGTGCAAATCACTATATCCAACGAAGACTTTACCAGGTACAACTTGCATTGAAATTACGATTTTTTCATAAATTTAATGTTAAATAGAGGACCTCACCATAACAGTGAAAATTCAGCAATATAAGTGCCTCGGTGGGGGAAATATTTTCATACAAAAGAACAATAACTGTAACTAATATGATAAGCATATGAAAGCTCATCGCTAAACATAGCAGGAAATTTAAAATTCAAAAAAAATATGTTTTAGTCATAACCCTAGTGGTAGGGCGCACATTTTGAACTTGGTAATTTTACTCACCCCAGTTTGAATGTCGTAGCATTGGATTTTCTATCTCGTATATTGAAAATAGACCCTAATTTACTCAGCTCGTATCATTGATTTCTCGTATACCGAATGCTCGTATAACGGGACCTCCCTGTATACCTATCTTTGTTAGAAAACTACTACACTTGTCAGGAATTAGTGACGCTGATGCTCGGGAACACATTCCCATTTGACCCATGTGTCATTCTTTTTAATATACAGGAATTTCGTATATGAGCAACTTGCATGGAACCTGTCTACTTATAGCAATGAGATCTTTCTGTATCGTCTATCATTATACATTTTGAAGGTGCAAGAGGACAGTGTCTCACAGTTTATTTTGTTTAACATGCCCATTCATTCATACAGTTATAAGGTAATAGCTAAGAAGTAACTTGGTTAGTGAGAAGTTTAAGCTTGAGAGAGGCATGACATGTAGGAAATATGGGATGCTTATTCCAAAATTCCTATGTTAAGTCATTTTACTTTTGCTTGTAATTGTAATATACTTTTGTTTAAAACAATAACTAGATGTAAGGCAATATGACATTGAGATTTACACACAAAAAGCTTCAGCATTTTTTAGATGCTTTCCTAAACTAGAAGAAGAGGTGGTAGCAGCAAGAGGCATGCATCATTTTAAGGAAAAAATAGATCAATTTAGAAACGGAGACAAGACCTCAGGAGTATAGTTCATGCCCTTTATGCTACAACTAGGTTAATACAATGACTGCCCTTTTCCTCTCCAGGTATGTCCATAACCAGATAGTTAGCGTGCTCACCGCATCGGCGCTCACACGCATGTTTGAAAAGAGACGGAACTATGACTTCCGGCACCTGTTAGGAGGTACAGAGCGCCTGCTAGACAACTTGCTCAACATGCTGGACTCTCACCCTTCCTTCTTGCTGGGTGGTGTTCAGTGCCTCCCGCTGGCCACTGCCACACGGGACACCATCACCCAGACTATAATCCAGTATTGCTGCAAAATCAAAGTAAGTTCTAGCTTGTTCCTGGTGACCAAGAAGTGAGTTGCAGATTATATGTATCACTTGATCTTAATACAAAGTTGTAAATGGAAGAAGCCTTTGTTTAGGTGTAAGAGAAGTAGCATCGCTCTCCACTGCTCTGGATTCAATAGTGTTTTAGGTTTTATAATTCATTGACAAGACTGGGCATGATAAGGGATTTTTAGTGTTCTCAAAGGTTATGTTCCAGAAAACCTCATAAACATCAAGATTCACAAATCATAACTACTTCTCATGAGGTAGTCGATTAGATGTTTGTTCCTATGTTTTCAATACACTACCTAGAAATGTTTTTTTGTATGAACTTTATTTGCTGATTTGTACTAAATTGGGCTCCTAGAACCATTTGGGCTGAGTTGCCCAAATAAAAGCTTGAGCAACTCCCTAAACTTGCATAAGAAAATGGCCGAACTCGAAAATGTAAACTTGGATCCGCTTGTACCAGATTGGTGTGTAATATCTTCTTTTGAGGGTTAAAAGTAGTTATGAAGAGCATAATTTGCCTTATCTGTGTTGGCTACCATTTGTAAGGTTACATGCTTTGATAATGTCAGTTGTTTTAGCTTAGCACAAGAGAGAGTGGTCCCTTCGTGCCTACCTAAGTGAGTCTAATTTAGCCTTAATCTCCTGCCTAACCTTCCTTCACTTGTAATACATAAATATAGGTAGTTCATTTAGTGGTAAGTGTATGTTTATCTGTAGTTGATTAGTGGAAATTGTGTTATTGTGTTACTTCTACGTCTGGTCGGTAATAAGACAGCGTGAACGTATCCGTGTCCCAGTACGATATGTTGGGCATGGGCCACTGACAGCGATTGTCGCCAGCGGCTTTCACGTTATGTGGGGCAATTTTTTGCTCTAAACACCCCTGCAAAAAGAAATGATTCGCATGGGACAGAGTTATTTTTAATTGTGATTTTTAGCCAATTTTTTTAGCCTACTTTGATGAAAAACTATTTTCCCGTTTAGACTGGGCATTACTGATACTGATACTGATACATTTATTTGGCCCTTTAGCAATACAGTAATGTAAACTATATATACATGTATATATTATAAGGCTCGGTCTGTTGAGCCGGAGCTCTTATACAGACCTGTTGCGAACATGCATTACTAACATACAAACACACACGGCTACTGCTATAGAATATTATATATATATTCTATGATGTATTAAGATACCTCTGAAAAAATTATATTCCTGCATGTATTCATTATTTACTTTAATCTCAATAAGTCCATATGAAAATATGAAAATAGTGTTGTGTGTATGAATTCAGACAGTACAGGGAAGTCCCGAAGATACGAGCAGTTAGGTTCCACCTGGCATACTCGGAAAGCGAAATCTCGTATAGCGAAATACATAACTAATGGTAAAATATAGGTTTGGTTCCAGGACCCACCCCATCAAAGACATGTTTTTCAAGCTAAAATAAACTGTAGTGGTCCCAAGGTTGGGGCTGCACACCTGGCTAATTACCCCTAAAGGTCAGGCCGCACACCTGGTTAATTACCCTGCAGGTCACGCCTTGCTTGGGGTGACCTGACTGGGGTCAACCAAAATCCCCCTTTGTCCAGCCCGGGAGTCCTGTATTCAGTCAGTTACCTGCCAACCACTACAGTGAGAGGAACACCACTCCTCCTCTCCCTGTGTTCCTCTCACTATGGTGGTAGATAGGTAACTGCCAGAAGCTGGTCTAGGAAGCCAGGGCGGGAACCCAGCAACGGAGGTGCTGAAGGAATTTGGTTCACAAGCGAGTCAGGTCCACGCCAGGTGTTGGCTTGACCTTTACGGGTAATTAGCCAGGTGTGCGGCCCCAAGCTTGGGGCCACCACAACATCATCATACAGCCCAGATGCATACGTGGTAGGGCGTGCATTTTGAACTTGGTTATTTTACTCACCCCAGTTTGAATGTCGTAGCATTGGATTTTCGATCTCGTATATTGAAAATAGACCCTAATTTACTCAGCTCGTATCATTGATTTCTCGTATACCGAATGCTCGTATAACGAGACTTCCCTGTAATATACTTTTAGGATGCAGTTAATGCTGGCATCTTTATATTCCAGTGCAGCCCCCATATTTGTTGCGTGAAAAGTTTTGTGAACACAATTTTGGTCCTAAGTGCAGGGTTTACTCTGATGGTGCCCACCATTCATGTAATCTTGAGGTCATTTTGCACCTTGGCTTCTGTATTAATGAAAGGCATTGAGTTAGAGTTGGGGGGAGGAGCTGAACTGTCCTCTTTTGTGTCCACCAACTCTGGAATTATCAATAATTGTGTATATATAGCAAGGATCCATTGTATTTGTCATCACTTTACATCAGGGGTTCTCAACCTGGGGTACGCGTACCCCTAGGGGTACGTGAGAGGAATTTTGGGGGTACGTGACAGGTTTCTAAAAATACTTCGGTTTTGAATAAATGCAAACCTATATCAAGTTTGGCTTCACAGCTCTGAACAAGCAAGGCAAGGATTTGCCACAATGTGTGATCTGCCATAAAGTTCTTTCAGAAGGATCCATGAAACCTAGCCTCCTCAAGCGACATTTTTCCAGCTGTCATCCTGAACTTTCTGATAAAGACCCGTCCTATTTTGAGAGGAAGGCACTTGCTCTCAAGCGTATCCGACTTGATCATAGAGGTCAGGTACATAAACAAAATGAAACTTGCCTCCGTGCCTCGTTTATGGTTGCCCTGAGAGTTGCACAAGATAAAAAGCCCCACACAATAGCTGAAAATTTTATCTTGCCATGCTGCAAAGATATTGTTGGTTGCTTCTTCGGGGAGAATGCGACACAGAAGTTGAACACTTTGCCATTGTCAAATGATACTGTGCATCAAAGAATATGCGACTTATCAGAGGATATCAAGCATCAAGTCATTGCGGAAATCAAGGAAGCTCCTCTAGGCATATTTGCAATTCAACTTGATGAATTCTTCTTCTTCTTTCTAGGTGGGGAGCTAAACCACGGTTTTCAGTCGCAGTTCAAAGCCTATTTTCCGGCTGGCTCCCTGAGGGCTTGTAGGATTAGGCCCTAACTCTCTGCTCTTTTTACCCAAGCCTTTTCTAGAAATACTTTAACCCCTTCAATGATTCTTCTATTGGTGTCCTGTACCCTACTCAAACCTAAAAGAAATTCCATTATCCCATCTATGTTCCCCTCTGCCACTCTATCCCACTGATCCACGCCTACCTCCCGTGCCACTATTGCTATAAGCCGCTCTCTTTCCTCATCATACCTTGGACACATTAATACCAGGTGATCTACAGTCTCATCTAGTCTACCCATACACATTTGACATATCTTGCTTCCTTCGTTTGCCCATCTATATGTTCTACTATTGACCTCCAGAGATTTTGTCCTTGCTTTAAATAATAAACCACTCCCCAAGCTACCATCATAAAAGACCTCACACTTTGGTGTGGTCTTCCCTTGTACCAATTCAGAGAAACTCTTACCCTCCATCCTCTGTCTCCACATTTCCCTGCCCTGCCTCTGAACTTGGTCATTCACCTTTCGCTTTAACTCCCCCTCACTAGACTGGTGTATCCTATCTGTGAAACCCTGTAACCCACACTTCCTCCCCCCACCGTCTGCTTGATCTATCCCATTTACTACTCTGTCCTATCCACTCATAAACTTTTCGAGCCCACCTGTTTTCATCCATTTTTCTAAGCCTGATTTTGTAATTAAGCACTGACTTTCCTATTCTCTCCGCAAAGGTACTCCACCCTGCCTCTCCCCTGATCGCCTCCACTGCTACATACCTTTGCCTCTAGTGCAAGTCTACCTACCCTGTTCTGTACTACCTCTAACTTGTCCAGCTCTCCTACCGTCCACCTCATACACTCTGCCCCATACATGAGGCTCGGTACTGCCATGCCTTTCCACAACCCTCTTACTACCTCATACCTGTTTGCCCTACATCTTGCTACACTACAAGCCTTCCCACCCACTGATTTGCTTTTCCTATTTTATCCTGTTTCGTCCTATCTGCTCCCTTCCCATCTACCGTGATACCTAGGTATTTATATGACTCGGTGCGCCCTATCCTCAGGTCTCCCATTTCCCAACTCCTACCCTCATCTGCTGCCTCTCCATTTATAACCAGGACCTGACTTTTCTCACTGTTAAATTTCATCCCAAAATCCCTCCATACTGTGCGACTATATGTAGCATCTCCTGAAGTTCTCCACTGTCCTCACTCATGACAACTATGTCGTCAGCATATAGTAAACTGCTCAACTTTTCCTCCCAACCCTTTTTCCCATAGCCCGAATTTCTCAACCTAATTGCTAATTCCTCTGTATATAAGCCAAAAAGTAACGGTGATAACACGCAGCCCTGCCAAACCCCCTCTTCGACTACCTACCCACTCTGTCTCTATGTCCCCAAGCCTTTTACACTGCCCGTGTGTCCTCATACATACTATCTATTATGCTGACTATTCTGTCACTAATCCCAATTCTAGACAGTAGTCTACAAAGCAAACCCCTATTGACCCTATCATAAGCCTTTTCAATGTCAAGGAATGCAAGGTATGTCTTCCCACCCATCCTATTAATTTTTTCTATCACTGAACTAACTACGAACATGTTGTCCTCACCTCTCCTATCCCTGCGAAAGCCATTCTGTTCCTCCCCCATTACTCTATTTCTCTCACACATTCACTAATCCTACCATTTAGTAACCCACTGAATATTTTTCCCCACCGTATCCATTACTGCTATTGGTCGATAATTTTTCAAGAGCTTTCTACTTTTGTGACCTCCCTTGTGTAATAGAGTAACCCTACCCTCATTCCATTTCCTTGGGACTCTCTTATCCTGCCAAATCTGCCTAAAAAGCCTATACAACCCATCCACCATACCCTCACCCCCTTCTTTATACAATTCGTTTGGTATACCATCCCTGCCTGCTGCTTTCCTATTTTTTCAGCTTTTTTAAGTAACTCCTTATTTTTTCCTTACTGAAATGTTCATCCATTCCCTCATCTATTTTCCCTTTTTACTTCCTATATTTACTTCACCTAATTCTACCTGCTCAGTCATGCCCCCACCTCCTCCCAAAACTTCTTGATCTCCCTCTTAATACTCTCAGTCCTTTCACCACTTCGTCTCCCACTAAAATTTCATCTACGCACGGTTGCTCCCTGTCTTCCTCTCCTCTAAGAAAAGTATACCAATCCCTACCCCTTCCTCACCCTTCTCCCTTAGTTCCTCTACAATTTCCCTCTCCATGTTTGCCCTAGCCTTCCTAATAAGCGCTTTACTTCTCTCTGTTTTTTCTTATACCTATCCCATGCCTCCTCATATTCTAACCTTCCTCTATCTCCATCTACTTCCTTTTCGAGTCTCTTTCGTGCCCTGTTCTGCTCCTTTCTTTCCTTCCTCGCCCTCTTAATCTCACTATTCCACCACCTATTGCACTTTTTTCCCGGCTCCTTTGCTTCACTTTACCTATCCTCTTCCTAGCTATTCCATCTATTGTCTCCCACAGACTCTGGTTCATTTCATCCACCCCCTTTCCTCCTTCCAAACTACCTGTTTCAAGTCCCTCCTAAAATTTTCCCAATTTGCCTGTCTAATGTCCCATCTTTGTTGTGCATTTTTCTCCTTTTCATTCTCCCTTTGTTTTTTACTTGTATAATTTAAGACTATCATGTTGTGGTCCCCTATTTATATCTACCAGACCCTCCTCATCTATCCACATATCCTTCACCATCTTCCTGGCATTTTCATTTACTAGCACATAATCTATAGCTGATTCCCTCCCTCTCTCTGCCCATGTTACTCTAAACCCCCTGCCATTGTCGTATTTAGGATTTCTAACTCGTTGGCCCCAACAAAATTTAAGAGTAGTATCCCATTCCCATTTACCTCCTCCCCTAGTATACCTATGTGTCCATTCATGTCCCCCATAACTATTATCTGTTCCTGTCTGTGTTCTGCTAATAATCTACTAATCTTGTTATATTTCCTTTCATTTTCTATACTAGCCCCTCTCCCTTCAACTGTCATATAGCAGACTACTAAGATGATCGTCCCCTTTTTCTCCTCTTCTTTGTACTCTAATCTAGCAGCAAAAATATCTTCGCTTGCCTCACAGGTTCCTACATCTAGCTCCTCAACATCATACCTGCATCCTGCCTGACAATAACACCCACCCCGCCCCTTTTCTAGGATTCTTGCTTCTACCCTTATTTTTAAGGTGATACCCCTCTGTTCTTACATTTATCCTCTCCCTAAGGTGGGATTCCGTGACGCCTACTACATCAAACCCCATTCACTTAATTCCCCGGAAATGTCCTCTAATTTGCCTACCCCCAACCCCTGACATTAATGCATCCAAATCGCATAGAGTTTCTACACCCTTCCCTTGGTTCCATTTTTCTAACACTGGGTCTTCCCTTATATCTTGAAGCCCTATGCCTCCCATTTTTCCCCCGTAGACCTAGTTTCCCTGGCTAGCTAACCTAACAGCCTTCTCTAACTGGTCCCCGTACGCCTCTGTCCCCATCTTACTTAGGTGGACACCATCTCTGGTATACATCGAGTGCTTACCATAGAAAGTGTCCCACCCGTCCACAAACCGCAACCCCATATCCTTGCACAGCTCCTCTATCTTGCTATTTAGACTTAAGGCCCTCGACAGCCACTCCTGACCCACATACTCCCTAGGGATCACACCACAAATCACCCCTTTCCTACCACTCTCCTTGACCTTCTCTAACAGGGCCTTGTACCTAGTTACCAACTCCTCCGACCTCGCCTTGCCTACGTCGTTCCCCCCGACGTGCACCACCACAACCGCATCCTTCCCTGTGCCTACCATCAGCCTGTCCAGTCTATCTGTAACATCCTGCACAGATGCCCCTGGATAGCACACCCTAGTCCTCCTGTCCCTGTCCCTCTCACAGAAGTTCTGGTCTAGGTACTTCACCTGAGAGTCTCCCACCAACACCACCTCAGGCCCCTTTCCACTCCTGTCCCCTGCTTGCTGCTCCTCCACACCTCTACTCTTCACCCCCATATCCTCCTCCCCCAGCACAGCATACCTGTTGTGCAACGGCACCTCACCTGACTTTTCTGCCCCAGCACTACCTGGCTTGCTTCCCTTTCCTACCACCCGCCACTCTCCCTCCTTGGGCCTGGTACCTCCACTTGCCGGCCTGGTAACTACACCTGCCTGCCGTACCTCTACACCCTCCTCAAGGCTGTGGACCTTCTGCTGAAGGTCCTTCACCTCGCCCTGCATGGTACTAACCAGCATCCCAGTACCTACATTTCCCTCATCCACTACTCCCTTAAGCCCCTTAACCTCCTCCTGCAATACCTTTACCTGTTCCTGTAAGGCACACACCACACATTCCCTCACCGAGGACCGCAACATGTCACACCCACCGCACAGGATGTAAACATTAACCACCTCTTCCATCCGCTGGTTACACGTGGCTTGGGCCACACCTACCTCCTCTGTAGGGAGCACAGCTACCTCCTGACCCCCTGCGGCCACGTCAGCTGTAGCTACACCCTCCACAACCCCTTCTAGAACCCCACATATCTCCATATTTCACAAGAACTAGCAAAATTCAATCACGAAACACTTAGCTCAGGTCCACACGTCCTGCCTCCACGGAGTCCGCTACTAACTCTGCTGACATATCATCTTGTGCCCAGCTGCTTGCCTACACGAGGTATATAAAAGACTCAGATTTTAAAGAAGAGTTTTTATTTTGTCACCCTCTGGAATCTTCAACGATGGAAGAAGACAACTTTGAAGTGTTTTCAGCTTTTTTGAAAAAGAAGGGCTTTCTTGGGCACATATAGTGGGATGTACAACAGATGGTGCCCCTGCAATGATAGGCTGTCGGTCTGGATTCCAAGCAAGGGTGAAAACAGCCAGCCCCAACGCAAGCAAGATGCATTGTATGATACACCGCTATGCATTAGCTGTGAAGACCCTACCTCCAGATCTCAAAACCGTACTTGACCATGTTGTAGCCATGGTCAACTTTATTAAAAACAGTCCGTTGAACACAAGAATGCTGCGTCTTTTGTGTCAGGAACTTAATGCTGAGGAAGAGTCACTCCTTTTTCATGCAGAAGTAAGATGGCTATCGAGGGGTAACGTAGTGGCTCGAGTTGCGACATTAAAGGAGGAGCTGAAAGGATTCTTTGACAGGAATGAGAAAGAAAAAACAAAGAAGTTTGTCAACAAGCTGTCAGATAACAGATAGATCACGAACCTGGCTTATCTCAATGATATATTTTCTCGCATTAACGCAGTCAACAGATCACTTCAAGGTTACTCGGCAACTGTGATTGATTTTGTCGACAAGCTGCGAGCTTTTCAAATGAAACTCAAACTTTGGCAAGAAAAAGTCCAAGCGGGTCGGTAAGACGTTTTTGAGAATATGAGCGACAGCTTGTCAGCTCTGTGTAAAGATGATGTGGATGAGGCCAGTGTTCTCATTCAGAAGCACTTAGTTTCTCTCAGTCAAGAGTTGGATAACTATTTTCCTGATATCACAGACTTAGATTGCCAACTCATTCGAAATCCATTGAAGATGGACCCTAGATCACTTCCAGATGAATTACAAGACAAATTCGTTGACTTTGTCAATGACTCAAAACTGCAAAAGATTCTTTCGATAGTTTGTCATTGACAAGATTCTGGTCAACAATGGCGAGTTCTTACCCTGCTTTAGCAAAGAAATGTGTACGGAACCTCCTGATGTTTCCTTCTACATACCGCTGTGAGCAGGGACTCTCAGCACTGTGCTTGATTAAAAACAAGTTACGTTCACGTCTGGCAGTCAAAGACGACATAAGGGTGGCTCTTTCAAAGACTGTGCTGAGGATTGACTTGTTGGTAGCAAAGAAACAGGCCCAACCATCTCACTGAATTTGTATATATTTTCATGCAAGTCAAACACAGTGACTTATCTATGAGTGAGTAACTAGTAACACTAGCTACAAGGTTACTAGTAACACTAGCTACAAGTAAATAGTTATTGGTAGCACTAGCTCACAGTCATACCGATTTGAAAAATACTTTTACTCTAGTTCTATTTGAGTTTTTGAGTTTTTTTATGTTAATCACACACAGTGACTTCCCTGCATGTGAGTAAGTAGCTAGTTACTAATACATATTTGTGAGGCTTAACAATCAGCACTAGTTCACAGTCAGTGGAACACAATGCCTACTTTAGTTCTATTTTTTTTTTCATGCTAGTGACGTTAGTCATGCACACAGTCATTTCTCCATGAGTAACTGGTTATAAGGTGTAAATAGCACCACTAGCTCATATTCACAGTTAATGGAAAATGTGTCTGCTTTAGTTCTATTGTTATGCTATTCACACACACGGTGACTTACCTATCACCGTTACTAGTTACAAGCTGCAACTATATCTGCAAGCAGCACTAGTTCACTGTCGCAATGATTGAAAACTGTCTGCTGTGGTTATATTTTAGTAAATGTATTACTCATACTGACAGTCACATTGATTGAAAAAGTTTGTCTGCTCTACATTTATAACACAATTTAAACTTTATAAACTAAGTTAACCCTCTCACGCACGTGACGCGATTCGCGTCAAAACGGGCCCGTCTACATCTGAGCTTTTGACGCGATTCGCGTCAAAAAACTTGTAAAAATTCGCCAAAAATTAAGTATTTATCAGAATTGCGTCAAAATTTTCTGCATCAAAGATCCAAGCTAAACCTATAAAATAAACTAATTGTCAATTCTCTTGTGAGAGTGGATTTGAAATGATAAGGGCTTGTGTCTCAGTTTCCTCTCAGCAGGCAGTCTGTGAGCGCGGACTGTCGTCCCTTTAAAACGTGTCCCGAGCTGGCCATACTGACCATATGAAAATTATAATGGTAGCGTTGGAATCCTCATAAAAATCTGCTTTTATTGCCATATAAACCATAAAAAGTTGACTCAGGAAGTTTCGAGCTACGATGTGGTGAACGTAAGTTTTTCTTATTTCTCTTTACTCAATGTTTTTTTCGGAGTCGGTAAATTCCGCTATTTATTTGCATTTCTTGTTATTTTTTTCTTTCATAAGGCAGAATAATCTCTTGCAAAACCAATGATATATAATAATGCCAGGAAAAAAGAATACACGTTGGTGAAATTGATAACATGAAAAAAAAATTCGCCGCACAGTCAGGCCATTTCGCGGGGCCCCTTAGGGAGCCCCAGACGGATGTCGCAGTGGACGGAAAAACTTATTAAACTTTTCGTGCGTGAGAGGGTTAATAAACCATGCATTTCTTTTTACCCTTCTTGATGCTGCATTCTGAATAAGGGGTACGTGACCAATACTGAAAGACCTCAAGGGGTACATAAGATTAAAAAGGTTGAGAACCCCTGCTTTACATAGACATCAACGATAATCTCATTTTCAGAATCTAGTGTTTGGCCTCATCATCTGCCAGAATCAGCTTATCTCCCTGGTGCGCATGAAGAAGTTCCTCCTGCATCCTGCTGATCTTCACCTTCTCTTCAATCTGGTCAATGCCACAGAGTCCTTGAAAACAAGTGAAAACTGGATGCCTATCTGTCTTCCAAAGTTTGATCCTAAGTAAGTAAAATTGTTCCTTCATTAGTTTTATAATCGCTGTCTGTCCACTACATTGTGGTCTGTGCCACTGTGTGGGACAGTCAGTCTAGTTGGTTAACCATATACCCAGCCCTGAGATATGGGGGTAGAGTGTGTGTTTCTGTATTCCTTGCGTGTCATAGGAGGTGACTAAAGGGATGAGGGCAGAGAGCTGGGATCCCTCCCATGGTAGTGTCATTTCCCTTGAAAACATACGACATAAATACATTTATAGTAGTGTGCCACCTCACTTGTTTGGTAGAAGACCAATTTGTATGAAATTGTAAGATGAATTCAAGATTATACCTCTGCTGCATTTCTTCTATGCTTCAATGCTTGTTTATGTATTGACTAGATTATGTGCTTTTATTTTTTCAGTGGTTACTTGTATGGTCATGTGTCGTACCTGGCTGATGACTGTGAGGCCTGTCTCCTGCTGCTGTCTGTGGACCGTGAGCAGTTTTTTACGTTATCTGAAGCCAAGCAAAAAATTGTAGATGTAAGTTTTGAAAATTCCATTATTGTATTAAAGGATGCCACGCACTCTGTTCCTGGTTAATAATTTCTCATTAAATTTTAGTCCTCTTGTCCTCTTGAAGCCATAACATAATGATATGCCTTGATACAAAACTAGTAAGGAAATTCCACTATAGGAATAGTGTTTTGTGATGAATATTTTTGTCTATCCACAATTTTTATTAATGAAATTTGCATTGAAGGTTTAGTATTCTAATGGGTTCTCTATTATCGTACACAGAGGTTGCGGAGACACCACTGCTTAGAGGGGATCAACACAGCAATACGAACCTCGGCCTACACTGTGGGAGCTGTTGGGGCTCCTGAGATGAGACATTTTCTCTACAAGTCAAAAACAACTGCACAGTTCACCTGCCCAGAGTATACAGCCCCGTATGTACACTGTTGTTTTTCTTGGGAATTTTTGTAGATAACACTTAGTGTATCTAAGGGAGGGATTTGTGATTTCCTTGTGACTGATTAGCCTATGCATGGATATAGTATGAGAGATGAAAGTAAAATGTTGATGTTTAAGTGGAAATGTATGTTAGCAAAAGCGTGATGGTAAGGTGATGGTATTTGAAAGGAGTAAAAATCAAAGTGGTAGATTTTGAGAGCTCAAAGTTATCCAATAGTATAGTAAGAGTTGAATTTCTAAAAGAATATGAAATTAGGCTGAATGGAGGAAGATTTGTCGAAGGTTTATGAATATCAGTATCTTGGCTTGGTTATATGCATGCATGGAAGGTGAGGCAAGAGGATCCCAAGCATAATCCCTGGGATTTATGATGCAGGGAAAGATTGTAAGCATGGAGGTGAGAATGGGACTGAAAGGTGTTTTAATTGCACCAACAATCACATATGGAAGTAAACCTTGGGCATAGAATAAAAGACAAAGGTTAACCTGCTTGGCACCAGGAGATATTGATAGGTCAGTCCACCCCAGCACCGGCCAAAAAAGTGAGCTTAGAGAAAATGTTAATCTCAGACTGATCCAAAACCTCGGTAGAAATAGTTAATTTTGTCCTCTGTGAGCTCTTTCCTGTATATACACACCATTCTGTTCCTTAGCAACCCATGTGGCCATGGTGCCAAGGGCTTAGTTTACATACCGTAATCTCATTTTCTTGTACAGTAGACCCTCGCTTAACGTCGCCCCAGTTAACGTAGTTTAGTTTTTACTTTGCGAGAAGAAAAAAAATACAGGGAGGTCCCGAAGATACGAGCAGTTAGGTTCCACCTGGCATACTCGTAAAGCGAAATCTCGTATAACGAAACACATAACTAATGGTAAAATATAGGTTTGGTTCCAGGACCATCAATTAAAAAAAAAAAAAAAAAAAAAAATATGTTTTTCAAGCTAAAATAAATTATAGCAAACACAACAAACACACAGCGTCTATATTACCTACACTGTACTACCTATTCTGTAGAAAAACCATTCTGAAAGAGAAAATAGCACACAAAATAACAACTGCACATTAATTAAACATAAAACATAAATTATGTCATCAAGCTCATCATCAGTCACCAGCCAATGATAAACTGTTTTTAAAACTTGTCGACCAATCACAAGTCAGCGAAACATATTTCCGGGCAAGAATGGCATGCCAGACTGCCTCTCACCACCTTCTGTCCCCGTCATCTCAAACTAATTCTCGTTTTATTTGGAATGCTTGCGTTTTAAGGAGTTTTAATGTATCAGATAGTAAGATATATAAGTAAGGAGCCTGTGTTGCTAGTGTTTTGGTGGTAGAAGGTGTGTATGTGGATTGAAATAGTGAATATTTGTGATATGGGGAGGCCCGGCGGCTAGAATTTCTCCGTCATTCACTGCCCCGCCAGCAGTCACCTCCATCATAACATCTTTAAATCACCCTTATTTAAGATGAAACACGGTGCTACATTGATATAGATAATGACACGTGTATATAACATCTCATCATAATCACTAAGTTGTATAATAACGAGTAATAAGACGTTATCCAGCGGCGCCGCCACTCAAAACTTTTGAGTAAAAACCCGCCGTCATCCGCCTCACCTGTGCCTTCCTCAGTCAGCTTCCACGCCTGTGATAACACCATAGGATATCACCAGGGATCATAGGATTCCTCAAGGGGTTCTCGCTCTCCTACTAAATATTACCAAAGACATCTATCTCCCTTGGTTTAATGCTGTTGATATCCACCTCACGGGCTTCATGGGCCGGCTTATGCTGCTGCTGCTGCTGCCAAAAGCCGCGCTGCCAAACGTGGATGAGTCCCTTGCTTGTATTTCATCTCTTTACTCATATATATGAATGATATCCATCCAAATGCAATCATATGTCTACATTCACCTAGAGAAATGATATTTCATAGCATACCAAACAATAATAAGCGAGCCTGGAGACTTCCTACCTCTGCTAATACCAGTCTCGAGCAGTCGTTGGCCAGTCTGCACGTTATTTTCAGATTGATTATCGTACAATCTTAGGTAAACTCATATAGTCAGTAAATGTTTATAATTTTAGTAAATAACTTGATAATTTTACTCACCCCAGTTTGAATGTCTTATCATTGGATTTTCGATCTCGTATATTGAAAATAGACCCTAATTTACACATCTCGTATCATCGGATTCTCGTATATCGAATGCTCGTATAACGGGACCTCCCTGTATATATATATATATGAGACGCGCCGCGGCAGAAGAGTACTATGCAACAAAATCAATATTCGTCAGAAAACGCAGTTAAAGATTGGGAATGATTAGCTCAAGAACTGTTTTTTTAGTTAAAATGAAGTGTTGTCTATCAAATAAAAGCTGAGGAACTCAGCTTTCATTTACTCAGCTTTCATTTGATGTAGAAAAAAATCTAATCACGAATTATTATTGGTACTGATTTTTTTTCTTTCCATTCACCCATCCATGCGTAGACAGCCGAGTCTTGACTTCCACTTTCATTTCCCCCGCCCCTCTCCCTTCCCCTCAACCCTCCCACCCCACCCTCCATGCCTTTACTCGTACTCCAACAGCTCGTCCAGGTCATCGGGGTCCTCGTCAGGTGGGACGTCTTCGGTTAGGCCACCTGTGTCTGTGTCGATTATGTAGTTGTAGAAGGTTTGTTTGTTGACAGGCATAAGGTCGAGGAGGTACTGAAGGTCATGCACTTTTTCCTTTTTGAGGGCTAAGGGGCGGCTGTAGTGCTTGGGGAGGCGGGGGGCGGAGAGGTCAAACACCTTACGGGACCAGGCTGCCCGTCCCTTCTGCAGTCTGACTGACCTTGGTGATGTTCTCGCTGTCAGCCTCGTAATCTGACTTCAGTAGGTAGCCCTCACGGAATGCCAAACGCAGGAGGATTTTCACTGGCACTATTGTCACTGCTGGAATAATCCATGATAATGGCGAAAGTAATGCGTAAATCCAGAGAAAGCACTCGTTGCTTTCTCTGCGTTGGGAGGGAAGGGAGGGAGGGAGGGAAGGAAGGCGGTGGCGATCCGACGCTCTCATTGGCTCAAAGCCCTGACGTCACGGAGTGCGTCTCGTCTCCCATTGGCTGGTTGAGCACGTGTGGAGTTAGGTCCCTTCTGCCACGGCACTGCCTGCCTTCACGTGTTCCAAGTAATCGAAGCAGAAAATCACTTTGTAAACAATAGGACTTTCGACCTTATGGAAATGTCGGAAGAAGGATGCAAACTCCACCATCCTGTAGAGCGGGAATTCAGATCTCTGTCGATGTAAAAATCTCATTTTTGGCCGCGGTGGCGGTTAGTACCCTTCTGCCGCGGCGCGCCTCATATATATATATATATATATATACACACACAAACCTCGATTTCCCGGACCTCGATTTGCCGGATATCGGATTTGCCGGACAAAATCCGAGGTCCGGAGATATGTCAATCTCGGACAATTTTTTTTTTTTTTTTTTTTTTTTTTTTTTTAAATATTTTTTTACGTTGAAATGCCTGGTCCTGTTCGTAAATTGACCAAGTTGTCCGGCGGTCCGAGCGTCTCCTGTCACCCCTGGTCAGTGTCCGCGCCTCCCGCCAAGTGGCAGCATGCTCAGCGGTCGTATTGTTTACATTTGGGCACACAACATTCACGGTTCACCTGCACAGCCTCCGTCAGTCACCTGACTCCCACTGCCCCTGGTGCAAGAACATTTCTGAGACTATTGAACACTTTCTGCTGCCTCCCGCCAGGTGGCAGCATGCTCAGCGGTCGTATTGTTTACATTTGGGCACACGACACTCACGGTTCACCTGCACAGCCTCCGTTAGTCCCCTGACCCCCACTGCCCCTGGTACAGGAACGTCTCTTGAGACTATTGAACACTTTCTGCTGCCTCCCGCCAGGTGGCTGCATGCTCAGCGGACGTAGAAGTCCGCGGCGGGGTAGTTGATATTGGCGGTTGCCGGACATTAAATACTAGAGTAGGATAAACGTCCGGGGGTGGGTAATGGCATCGGACTTTATTTATTTTTTATTTTTTTTACTTGCGATTCCCGGACTTTTGCGGTTCCCGGACCAGTGCTCCCCCCTATTAGTCCGGGAAATTGAGGTTTGTGTGTATATAGATATATATACATAAAAACCTTCTATGGCATCTGAAAAACAAACAGGTCTGTTTTCTTAAGTTAACCAAAACACCATAGAGAAAACGATGTAGAATCCTATGGTATTTATAGAAAAAAATTAAATGCTCTTCACTTTGCAAAACAAGAGTTTGTTAAGATTGAATCAGGTGAACGCTTGGCGAGGGCTTTGCGACACAACATACGTTCAAGCAACCTTAATGATGTGCAGAATGGAAATGAGGTGTTCTACAAGAGAAACAACAGTAGTGAGTGGCACGGCCCTGGCATTGTAATTGGCAAGGATGGAAAGCAGATTTTGGTGAGACATGGGGGTGTCTATGTGAGAGTTCATGAGTGTCGGTTGGCGCGTGCTCCAGGTAGGGACTCGACAGTTGGAGGAGATATTGACAACATTCAGACTGTGCAGGAAGAGGTCAAGGAAACAGGGCCATCATCGAAGGAGTATCCACCTGATGAGGAATCAGAGTGGAGATGGTCCGTGTGAGCCTGAGGTCGGTGATGATTCAAGCGAGTCGAGTGAACCAGGCCTTGAGTCAGCTCCAACTCAGCCTACAAGACTCACCTCTGGTCAACGAATACAGGGTGTACGAACTGAGAGCGGTGAATTGGTGTCTGGGCGTGTGGTGGGTAGAGCTGGTAAGGCCACCGGAAAATATAAGGACTGTTATAATTTTAGGTGGGACTTGGATGGAAGCATCTCCTGGGCAGATCTGAACAGGGACTTTAGCACTTGGGAGGTGGTCGATGATACTACAGAGATGATGGTTCTTTTCAACAGAGGACACCTGTGTGCCAAGGAGAAAGAGATTATAAACTGGCAGGAAAATTATGTATATGAGGAGGTGGAAGATGTTGGACAGGTGGCATTCTCGGTACGGTGGGTTGTGACAGGAAAAGTCAAAGGAGGACAGACAGTGGTGAAGGCACGTTTGGTTGCGAGGGGATTCGAAGAGGACACAGGTGAAATTCGGAAAGATTCGCCTTCATGTTCTAAGGAAGCGGTGCATTTGGCACTAGCAATTGCTGCTTCCACCGGTTGTCACTCCCTAGATGTGAAAGCTGCCTATTTGCAGGGTAACGAGATTGGAAGAGTTGTACATCTACGACCTCCGCCGGAGTTTGCTGATGGACAACTATGGAAGCTGAAGAAGACTGTTTATGGTTTGTGTGATGCGGCTAGACATTGGTACCTGCGAGTGAAAAATCAGTTACTGGATCTCGGAGCTATAGTGTCTTCACTGGATTCAGCGTTGTTCTCCTGGAGATGTAACGGCAAGGTTGAAGGCGTGGTGTGTATTTACATTGATGACTTTCTTTGGACTGGGACTCCTGATTTCAAGAAGCATGTGATAGACCCATTAAGTCAAGTTTTCCTCATCGATAGCACTGAGTCCAAGGCATTTAAGTATGTGGGCCTGAACATTGTCTCCTATGAGGATGGAAGTATAACATTGGACCAGCTTCAGTATGCATCGACCTTGACTCCAGTACCAGTCTGCAGACAATGGGCAACTGTAAAATCGAGCGAATTATCGGAGTCAGAAAGGTCGGAATATAGGGCTCTAGTGGGCCAGTTAAATTGGATAGCCACGCATACCCGGCCAGACATAGCCTTTGATGTGTGCGAGTTGAGTGTGGCATGTAGTCGGGCGATCGTGGCTGATCTTCTGCGGCTTAACAAGGTGATAGCAAGAGTGAAGACAGATATTGTGAATTTATATATGCCAAAGATGGAGAAACTGGAAGATTGCTACTTGGAGTGCTTTTCAGATGCCTCGTTTGCCAACTTAGCAGGCAATGGGTCACAAGGAGGTTTTGCTATATTCTTACGGGACAATGGTGGGAAGAGATGTCCCGTTTACTGGCAGTCAAAGAAGATCAAGAGAGTTGTTAAATCCACCCTATCCACTGAGGCCCTGGCGCTGTTGGAGTGTGCTGAGACAGCAGTGTATCTGGCTAAGCTTCTGCTTGAAATCTCCAACTGTGAGATTCTTAAGATAAGGTGTTTCACCGATAACAAGAGCCTGGTAGACGCTCTTCACTCGTGTCGGTGTGTAGAAGATAAGAGACTGCGGATTGACATTGCTGTGTTATGTGATATGTTGGAGTGTGGAGAGGTTACCGAAGTGGCTTGGGTGGATAAGTCTGGACAACTAGCTGATTGCCTCACCAAGAAGGGGGCATCAACCGAGCGACTGCAAGCTGCAGTCGGCCGGAACTAGAATAGCTGTCCAGCGGGAAGAAGCTATGTATTGGGATACATATTTAGAAGAACTTGGAAGAAGCAGCTATATTTGGATACATATTCGTGTTCCTTCCCAAGAACTGGGAAGAAGAAGCTATGTATTTGGATACATATTTCGTGGTCCTTTACAAGCACTGGGAAGAAGAGAAGAAGGAGGGAAGTGTTGTCAACTAAGAAGAAAAGGACGCGAGTGTTGATGTGTAGAGCAAGGGTGAACTCCTTTTGAATATGGAGCACTATGACGTCATGACATGACATCATCCTGTCATGGCGGATCAGCTGTTCGGCGAATGGTCAGCTGACGGCAGTTGATCCCAGGCGCCCGGTGAGTGAAGACTAACACATACAACTCAATCTGGCAATCCGAAAGCAAGGCAATTCCGCCCTTACCCACACTGCATGGTGCTGCGCTGCACAACACGCAACGTGAGTACTTCCTCAGTACTCAGTAACAGTGTTGTAAGTCTCGAGACTGGTCTTGGTCTCGAGACCAGTTTAATGTGGCCTTGGTCTTGGTCTTGGTCTCGTTTGAAGTGGTCTTGATCTTGATCTTGGTCAAGGAGTTTGGCTCGAGACCAGGATTAAAGTAATCGTCCAGACACATTTTATTCGCATAATTATGTTGAATGTTCAATCAAAACACCTAATCCACCAAAAAAACTATTTCCATGCCTTCTTTCCGTAAAAACACCACTTTGGTAAAAAAAATCGCGAAAAAAACTTTCTTCATTCCAACAGGACAGCGAATATTATTGATGACGTCATTTAATGAAGTCAAATGTAAACAACAGTCATCTCACACCCTCACACACCACGTCTCACACACAACAGTACCTCACACCCACGCCGTTTCATAAGACCATAAGAAAATAAGGAAGCTACAAGAGGCCGTGAGGCCTACACGTGGTAGGTCCTGTTACCTAACACTACCTACATCCACCTTTCATCCCCATCCATGAACCTATCCAGCCCCTCTTTAAAGCTCCCCAATGACTCCGCACTAACTACCTGTCTACTGAGTCCATTCCAGTCATTCACCACCCTATTTGTGAACCAGTTTTTCCCTATTTCTTTTTTAAGTTACGCTTTTCCAGCTTGAATCCGTTACTTCTTGTTCTACCCTGGTTAATAGCCGTAAGAACTTTTCCTACCTCTCCTTTATTAAATCCCTTTATCCACTTAAAAACTTCTATCAGATCGCCCCTTACTCTGCGTCTCTCGAGTGAGTGTAACTTTAATAGCTCCAATCTCTACTCATAAATAAAATTACACATCCCTTGAATAATTTTGGTCATCCTTCTCTGCACTGATTCTAACAAGGCTATATCCATCCTGTATATCCTGTAGGCTATATCCTACCAAAACTGAACTGCTTAGTCTAGGTGAGGTCTGACTAGAGCTATAAAGCTTTAGAATAACTTCCGCACTTCTACTTTTAACACTTCTGGAAGTTCTGGTAATGAATCCTAACACTATTAGCTCTATTTCTAGCCTCAATACATTGTTTCCTAGGTCGGAGGTCTGGGCTCACCCTTACTCCAAGATCTTTTTCACCTTCTGATCTTTTCAGCGATACATTGCGTATGGTGTATCTATTACCAGGGTTTTTTCTACCAACATTCATAATGCTGCATTTATCAATATTAAATTCCATCTGCCATCTGACTACCCACTCATTAAGTTTATCTAAGTCTCCCTGCAATATATATATTTACATCAGACTGTGATCCAATAATCCTACCTACCTTAGTATCATCAGCAAACTTGCTGATATCACTGCTAATCCCACTATCCAAGTCATTGATGTAAATAAAAAATAGTAATGGACCCAAAACAGACCCTTGTGGAACTCCACTTGTCACCTGTCCCCATTCATATTTAGAACCATTAATTGTAACCCTTTGTTGCCTAACACTTAGCCAAGCTCTGATCCAACGAAGTGCCTTCACATCTATTCCATGAGCCTTAACCTTATTTAAGAGTCGCTCGTGTGGTACTTTGTCGAATGCCTTACTAAAGTCCAGGTATATTATATCATAATCCTTATCATTATCTGCCATCTCATAAACTTTCCTATAAAAACTCAATAAATTGGTGAGACATGACCTACCCTTGGTGAATCCATGTTGTGAATCATTGATCAAACTATGTTTATCTAAGTGCTCTCTAATGTTTTTTGCAATAATAGATTCCAATAATTTACCTACCACTGACGTTAGACTAAGGGGTCGATAATTTGACTTTAGTCCTCTGTCTCCCTTCTTAAATATGGGGACTACATTTCCTTTCCTCCACAATAATGGCACATCGCCTATCTTAACCGATTACCTAAAAATGTGCCCTAACGACTCACTAACAACCTCTTTGCATTCTTTTAATACAGTCAAACCTCGATATAACGGACTAACGGGGGGGAGGAGTGGTCCGTTAAAGCCGATTGTCCGTTATAGCGAGGGTATTTTCCCAAGGGTGGAAAAATATAGGTAAAACACAGGAAAATTTGTGAAATAAATTAGAAATAATCACAAACGCAAGCAGACCGTGTAGCTATGTTGGGAGGTAAACAGTGACTGGCGCTAAATGCTGGATTTGGTATGCTCCTGCACGCTGTGTAATAAATGAGAATTAATCACAAACACAACCAGACCGTGTAGCTATTTTGGAAGGTAAACAGTGACTGGTGCTACATAGCAAGCTCGCCCACGACTGCACGGGAGTGGTATTAGGAGAGGTAGTAAGTCTCCAGGCTTGCTCATTACTGCTTGGTATGCTATGAAATACCATTATTCTAGGTGAATGTAGACATATAATCGCATTTTAATGACTATTATTCATACATATGAGTAAATAGATAAAAATACAAGCAAGGCGCTCATCCACGCCTGGCAGCGCAGCGCGGCCACGGCAGCAGCAGTGTTGTCGTTAAGACATAATTATAAGACACAAGTTACCCATGTACACATGATGACATGATCCTTTCCTATCCTTACTTGCATCAACATTGAATTTCACAGCATATTCTCTGAGTTTGTCCTTAGCCTTGCGAATATCACTCACTGTTTGTTTCTTTACACCATACTCGACACACACCCGGGCGACAGAAACACCAGACTCCACCTTCTTAATGAGTTCTAATTTCTCTGCAATACTTAGATTCACACGCTTCCTTTTGTCACTTCCCTTCTGTTTCGATACCATAATGACTTCACTGCACTGAACCAGTCTAAATAAGCATATAAAACTACGGAAAACAGGCGAAAACAGCTTAAACTGAGCTTATAAACAAGTGCTCCGACTCTCATATACACTACCCTCCTGAGTTTCGCGCTTGCTTTCTTCCGGAGGCATAGCGCGAAACTCGCGGATCGCGAAACTCGGGTATTGAAAACACAGTAAAAATGCTTATTTAGTCCAGTGCTGTTGTTTTTTTGTGTTGGTGTGTGTGTGTGTGCCTACAGCGCCGTCAGGCAGTGACCTCCAGGGGTGGGATGGTAAGTCCTGGAGGTTAACTTGAGGGCTGTGTACCTACCGTATTTTACAGCTTATAAAACTCACTTTTTTCCCCAAAAAATATCCTGAAAATGCCCCAAGCCCCTGTCCACCCAGCAGTGAATGGGTACTGGGTGTTAGCCTAGGGTTTGTGACCCGCCTCCCGGGGTGGTGGCTTCGGCCAACACTACGTAGAGAAGAGGAGGGAGGAGAGGAGCTTGAGATTGAGCTTGAGTTGGGAGTCACCCAGCAGATGCTGTTTTGGTCTGAGTGAGTGAGCTTGACACATATCTTGTCAGCTGATGATTGTGTGACAGTGTTATACGGCAATAACACTGTCACAATGCCTTCCTCTCTTCTCTCCTGTCACCTCCAGAAACCACAGTACCACACACGTCATGGTTAATCACTTATAAAGGAGTATTTTGTGGTAAATAAGTAAAGAACGGCAGGGGTGTAAGGTAAGGTGCTACTTATTTCGAGGTGTTACCTATCTTATGCGACACCGGCTGCTCCTGTAGAGAAAAACACAAACAAAAGGAAAAAACAAAGCAAAACTACATACAAGCTATACTAAGCCTATTATAATACTATACTAAGCAGGAAGGTAGGAAGACGTGTCCCGTACGTCTCTTATGGGAGGTGGTAGCAGAGTGGTTAGCATCAAGATATGTGTCAAGTTCGAGCACGAGCTTGACAGACGACCTACAAAGCGATACTAAGCAGAAAAGGTCACAAGAAGAAGAAGAAGTCTCCTAGTGGCATTCTCAGTGACCTGAGTTCGATCCTTGACGAGGGCTGTAAAATCCACTAAAAACTATCTCTGCACCGTTGAGCAGGCCTAAGAACACCCACACGCTGCCCATTAACTCTACCTTCGATTGCGAGTGCATCGGAGGACACAGGGGGCGGCATGAGCCTCTAATCACAGGTGTCAATATAGAAATTATGTCTGCGCCACCACGGGCAAGGGCCAACCATCACAGCCCTCAAGTTAACCTCCAGGGCCTACCATCCCACCCCTCGAGGTCACTGCCTAACAGCGCCGTAGGCACACACACACACACCTTAAAAAAAATGAAAAAAAATAAAAAAAAAAAAAAATGTACAGAACAGCGCAAAACTCGGGGATATGATGTGCGAAAGACGGGATGGTAAGAATTTAGGACTCAGCGCGAAACTCACATAGCGTGAAACTCGGGAGGGTAGTGTATGTACCACGCGCTCCGACTGGCGGACACTTGTGTAAAGGCGCCGTCACATTAGCTCCTTTTCCGTCTGTCTCAGACGACGAGTGACGAGTTCCGACGAGCCAATCATGAACGCATCCATGCACATTTTTAGCTAGTTATGCTTGTCAACGATTGACAATATACATAAGTAAGTGTATACAGGGAGGTCCCGTTATACGAGCATTCGGTATACGAGAATCCGATGATACGAGATGTGTAAATTAGGGTCTATTTTCAATATACGAGATCAAAAATCCAATGATACGACTTTCAAACTGGGGTGAGTAAAATTATCAAGCTCAAAATGCACGCCCTACCACTCTCGGACTGGACAAAGGGGGATTTGGTTGACCCCAGTGAGGTCACCCATAGCAAGCCGTGACCTGAAGGGTAATTAAGCATATGGCGCGGCCTGACATTTAGGGGTAATTAGCAGGTGTGCGGCCCCAACCTTGGGACTGCAGTCAGGTCACCCCTAGCAAGCCGTGACCTGAAGGGTAATTAAGCATATGGCGCGGCCTGACATTTAGGGGTAATTAGCAGGTGTGCGGCCCCACCCTTGGGACTGCAGTCAGGTCACCCCTAGCAAGGCGTGACCTGAAGGGTAATTAAGCATATGGCGCGGCCTGGCCTTTAGGGGTAATTAGCAGGTGTGCGGACCCAACCTTGGGACTGCTACACTACCTTCTCCTGTATCACGCGGCGTCCCCTACATTACGACATCTTTTTTGCTTGTTATGCATGTTTTATGTTTAATTAATGTGCAGTTATGTTATTTTGTGTGCTATTTTGTCTTTCAGAATGCTTTTTCAACAGAATAGGTAGTACAGTGTGGGTAATATAGACGCTGTGTGTTTGTTGTGTTTGCTATAGTTTATTTTAGCTTGAAAAACATGTATTTTTTTTTTTTTTTTTTTTTAATCGATGGAACCAAACCTATATTTTACCATTAGTTATGTGTTTCGTTATACGAGATTTCGCTTTACGAGTATGCCAGGTGGAACCTAACTGCTCGTATCTTCGGGACCTCCCTGTAGCAGCGATAGCCTGCCTGGGTGTCGGAGCCATGGTTTTTTTCATTCGACGTGCAAATAGTGCAGAGGAACAGCTGTGTGTGTGTGACGCTGTGCAGTCTCCCGGGGTAGAAGCTTCAGCTAACACTAGAGTAGAGGAGAGGACCTACGAAGCGAAACTTAAAGTAATCGTCCAGACCATTTCATCATTCCTGATTTAATGCAATCAAATTATAGCCATTAGCGAGTATATCAACAATATGTTGTCACTTTTTGCATCCAGTGAGCCGTTTTTAAATAATCCGCAATCAAAATCTAAATTTCCCGAGCTCTCAAAATGCTCCTCAAGGTTTGCAGACGACGCAGCACGGCTCGGTGACGTCACAGCAGGAAGCCTCCACTTCCTGCGTTAATAACCACCACTACAACCTTAATAGTCAGGAGGAAGAAAGGAGGAAGAGAGAGAGAGAGAGAAGGAAGAAGAGAGGAAGAGAGAGAGAGAAGGAAGAAGAGAGAGAGAGAGAGAGAGAGAGAGAGAGAGAGAGAGAGAGAGAGAGAGAGAGAGAGAGAGAGAGAGAGAGAGAGAGAGAGAGAGAGAGGAGGAAGAAGAGAGAGAGGAGGAAGAAGGGAGAGAGGAGGAAGAAGGGAGGAGGAAGAAGGAAGGAAGAGAGAGAGAGAGAGAGAGAGAGGAAGAAGGGAAGAGAGAGAGACTGGGTTAGAGTTGCCAACACACACACACACATCTCTCCTTTGCTATTATCTCTTCATCTCACTGTCTCACAACATAATACCTTGTCTCTTCTAGCAGTAATCCTTCCCTTAAGGCCGATTCCCACTATCCCGTTTGTACGGCCGCCGTACAACAACAAAGACCTCACAACAAAGTCTACCGCACTGCTGTACCGCTGTACGGCTGCCGTACAAAGTTAAATTCAAGTCATCTCCCACTCGGCGGTGTCTGCTCTAGCGGAGTTGCCAACTGTGCCCATTTACCACAAATACCACTCAAGCGGTGATGATGGTGACATCATTGTTGTTGTATGGCGGCCGTACAAGCGGGATGGTGGGAACCGGGCTTTAGTTATATAATCTGTCCATACTGTCTATATCTGTCGTATAACACGTAATAATACCGTCAATACTACGCTATGTGGCAAGGCGGTGGTGTGGCTGGGTGGCTTCTACTACTAACTACTACTACTACTAAGCAACTACTACTACTATTACTACTACTACACTACTACTACTACTACTACTACTACTACTACTACTACTACTACTACTACTACTACTACTACTACACTACTACTACTACTACTACTATTATTACTACTACTACACTACTACTACTACTACTACTATTACCACTATTACCACCACTACCACCACTACTATACTACTACTACTAAGCAACTACTATTACTACTACTACACTACTACACTACTACTACTACTACTACTACTACTATACTACTACTACTACTACTACTACTACTACTACTACTACTACTATTACCACTATTACCACCACAATCACCACTACTATACTACTACTACTACTACTACTACTACTACTACTACTACTACTACTACTACTACTACTACTACTACTACTATTATTACCACTATTACCACCACTATACCACCACAACTATACTACTACTACTACTACTATACACAGGCAGAAGACTTTTGTTTACATTGGAGTTCCTCCTGTGATGTCATCAATAATATTCGTAGCCCTGTTGGGGGGAAGAAAAAAAAATTGCGCGCTTTTTACAAAAGTCGTGTTTTTACGGAAATAAGGCCTGGAAATCAATTATTTTTGGTGGATTAGGTGTTTTGAATGATCATTCAACATAATTAGGCACAAAAAAAATGGGTCTGGACGATTACTTTAGGAGAAAGAGGTCACAAGAAGAAGTCAAGAAATTGTAATAAGTACTAATATGCAATATTTTAACCCACATACACACCTTCTACAACTAAATCACTAGCAACACAGGCTCCTACCTTATATATCTTAATATCTGATACATTAAAACTTAAAACCCAAGCATTCCAAAATAAAACTAAAAAAAATTATGTCGAGTTGACGATTCCAGCGGCGATAAGTGGTCTGATATGCCATTCTTGCCCGCAAATTTGTCTCGTGAATGGAGTCCGTTATATCGAGGTTTGACTACGTGCTATCGCATACAAGCTAAGTGTTGTACGATACGACAAAGAACATGGGAACAGAGCAACAGAAAGACCAGAGGAGAGGAGAGGACCTACTAAGCAATACTAAGCGGTAGAGGTCACAAGAAGAAGAAGAAGCCTACCGAGAAAATCGGTAGATTTAACTACCGTATTTTAAGGCTTATAAGATGCACTTTTTTCACTGAAAAAATAGACTGAAAAACACTTATGTGTCTTCCAAGACTAATATTGTAGGAGGTTAGCTTAGGTGTCTATTCAATTCAGCCTCTTATATGATGTAACCTGAGTACTTACCTGTTAAGAGTATTTCACATACCATAAGACATTCAAATCAACTATTCTGTCCTCATGCTGTGATGTTTACACGGTACTGGCGGGAGCCTATTTGCCTTGGCACATTGGCGCCAACAGCGCTAACTATCGTCTGCTAGTGTTGATGTATCATTTACCACCAGGCTGTCACACCTATCACATATCGCAGGCTGTCACACGTATCATATATACAAGCTAGAAGTTGTACGATACGCCAAAGAACATGGGAACAGAGCAACAGAAAGACACTTCGAACCACCGCCTACCGAGAAAATTGGTAGATTTTACTACCGCCTACCTACCGGTAGAAAATCTGTTTTATTTATCTTTTCTTAGAAATTTCCTTCCAAAATCAGGGTGTTTCTTCCAAGATGCAGCGTCTTATAAGCCGTAAGATACGGTAACTGTTACAAGTATTTTGAATACCATAAGACATTCAAATCAACTAATATGTCTTCACGCTGTGATGTTTACTGCGGTACTGGCGGGAGTCATTCCGCCTCGGCAGATTGGCGCCAACAGCCATTCCGTGTGTAAGGAATTTGGTTTGTTACATTAGATGAAAGTTTGTATACTTATGTACATGCAGCCATCACAAATACTACTACACGCATACAGGAAAATTCCAACAATACGTTGTGAGGCACAGGAGGCAGGCAACGTAGTGAGGCACGGGAGGACGTGAGAGGTGTTTACACTCAGGATGACAAAACCAGACTCAGCTGAACGGCACACCAGGCAGGCACGCAGCTACGGTCGGTTTTTTTTTGCACTCCCGCCGTCTGACCTGCGTGTACAGTACAGTCACTAAAATACGGTAGAATTCAGAAGAGTTTGTATACACTTGGGGCGGGGCAGGCCCATCACTTTATCATATATCCTTCCTTGTCTGCAAATGTTCGCTCAGTCTCCTCTTGGAGACCCGCTACCCTCCCCCCTAAATATCCACACCTGTTTCACACCTTCCCGACCTGTCCGCTCCCCTGAGACCTTTCTCTCCTGCCCCCACCATAGCCTCCCTCCCTAAACATCCACACCTGTTTCATACCTACCACACACACACACACACACACACACACACACACACACACACACACACACACACACACACACACACACACACACACACACACACATGAATGCAGTACATAAGAAATAAAAAATGACACAAGAGGAAATGAAAGATGAAAGAAAGACATGGAAGATAGAAAAAGAAAAAGACCAAGAGAGCTTAAGCCAAATAATTGAAGATCAAGAAAATGAAAAGAAAAATATGACCAAAGAAGTAGTCAAAGTTATAAAACAAAAGGAAAATTTAGTTAGAGATACGGTAGACAAAAAGAAATGTGTCATCATATTTGGTCTCAAAGAAAAAGTGCTGCCCAAGAAAAATATAAGAGAAGAGGAAGAAAAGAAAGTGTCAAAAGAAATATTTAAAGTAGTAGAAGAAAATACGGAGATAGAAAAAGAAATAGAAGAGATACATAGGTTAGGCAAATATGAAGAGGGTGGGGCCCGCCCCTTAAAAGTTAAGTTTAGGTCACAAAATACAGCACTAGATATATTGTCTAAGGCATGGAAACTGGCAAAGACAGAAGAATATAAGAAAATATGGATAAGAATAGATATGAATGAGGAAGAACGAGCCAGTTTGAATGTACTGTTTAAAGAAGCCAAAGGAAAAAACGAATTGAGAACGGAAGAGGAAAAACAGAAATTCTATTGGAGAGTTTTAGACCAAAAACTGAAGAAGTGGTATCTAAAAGAGAAAGAGTAAGAGAAGACAGATCAAAGGAAAATGAAAAAGGATGGCGGGTATCGTACACAGATATAAATGGGCTAGTGTCAACATTAACAGAAGTAAACGACTACCTGAGAGCCAAGAAACCAGACATATTGGGTTTAGTAGAAACGAAGCTGAGTGATTCTGAGGATGTGCCGGTTGGGGAGGGTCAATATAATGTATGGAGGAGAAACAGAAATCAGAAAAAGGGAGGTGGTGTAATGGTGTTAACAAGGAAGGATGTGGTAGTAGGAAATGTGGAAAAAGGAGAAGGAATGGCAGAGGTGTTGAAGGTAGAGTTGGTGATGAAAAAAGGAAGAATAAGAGACTTAGTACTCGTATACGTTCTACCTAAGACAAATTCCTGGGGGAGAGAAGAGTATGGAGACATGATAAGAGACACAAGCAAATGTTTAAAGAATACGATGGAAAATTGTGAGAACATAATTATGATGGGAGATTTTAACTGCAAAGAAGTTTGCTGGGAAGAATGGTATACTGAAGGAGGAGAAGACTCATGGGGTGGTACATTGTTGGATTTGGTAATGAATAACATCATGACTCAGTGGATTAAAGAGAACACAAGATTCAGAGGTAGCGAAGAACCATCAAGACTAGATCTACTATTGACGAAAGAACTGGAAGTAATTAGTAAAGTAAATTATCAGTGCCCACTTGGAAAGAGTGATCATGTACTTATTGAATTTGAAATAAATGATAGCAAAAAAGAGGGGAGAAGAGAAGAACACAAGAATGGAAGATACAATTATGGAAAAGCAGACTTTGACGGATTAAGAACATTCTTCGGAGAGACAGACTGGAGTAATTTCTATGCAGCAAAGAGTACCCAGAAAAAATGGGATGAGTTCATCCAAATTTACACCGAAGGAATAAATAATTATGTTCCAAGGATAGTTATCAGAGAAAAGAAAAAGAATGAATGGTTTAACAGAAAATGTGAATTAGCAAGAATAGAAAGAGAAAAAACTTGGAATAGTTGGAGGAAAAAAGGAGGTATCAAGAAGTAAAAAGAAACATTTATATAAGGTTCAAGGCAGGATTGGTAAACAAAGAACAGTATAACGTGAAGGCGAGGACAGTGAAGAAATTAACTCGATTTGCTAAGAACAATTATGAGATTAAAGTAGCAGAACAGGCGAAAATGGACCCAAAAGGGTTCTATCAGGTATATAAAACCTATATAGGTATATCAGGTATATAGTGAACAGATGTTCAAAGGAAGCGATGAGGAGAAACTCAAAGATATTGTGATAACTAGGGAAATGGTGGAAGAGGGTATAGATAAAATGAAAATTTTTAAATCGCCAGGACCAGATGAAGTGTATCCCAGGGTATTAAAGGAATGCAAGGAGGTTGTTAGTGAGTCGTTACCAAATTTTTAGGAAATCGGTTGAGATAGGCGCTGTGCCATTATTGTGGAGGAAAGGAAATGTTGTTCCCATATTTAAGAAGGGAGACAGAGGACTAGAGTCAAATTATCGACCCGTAAGTCTAACATCAGTGGTGGGTAAATTATTGGAATCTATTTAATGCAAAAAACATTAGAGAGCACTTAGATAAACATAGTTTGATCCATGATTCACAACATGGATTCACCAAGGGTAGGTCATGTCTCACCAATTTATTGAGTTTTTATAGGAAAGTTTATGAGATGGCAGATAATGATAAGGATTATGATATAATATATCTGGACTTTAGTAAAGCATTTGACAAAGTACCACACGAGCGACTCTTAAATAAGGTTAAGGCTCATGGTATAGATGGGAAGGTTTTTCATTGGATCAGAGCTTGGCTAAGTAATAGGCAACAAATGGTTACAATTAATGGTCCTAAATCTGAATGGGGACAGGTGACAAGTGGAGTTCCACAAGGGTCTGTTGTGGGTCCATTACTATTTTTTATTTACATCAACGACTTGGATAGTGGGATTAGCAGTGATATCAGCAAGTTTGCTGATGATACTAAGTTAGGTAGGATTATTGGATCACAGTCTGATGTAAACATATTGCAGGGAGACTTAGATAAACTTAACGAGTGGGCAGTCAGATGGCAGATGGAATTTAATATTGATAAATGCAGCGTTATGAATGTTGGTAGGAAAAACCCTGGTAATAGATACACCATAAGCAATGTATCGCTGAAAAGATCAGAAGGTGAAAAAGATCTTGGAGTGAGGGTGAGCCCAGACCTCCGACCTAGGAAACAATGTATTGAGGCCAGAAATAGAGCTAATAGAGTATTAGGATTCATTACCAGAAGTGTTAAAAGTAGAAGTGCGGAAGTTATTCTAAAGCTTTATCTGGCTCTAGTCAGGCCTCACCTAGACTATGTGGTTCAGTTTTGGTCTCCATATTACAGGATGGATATAGTGTTGTTAGAAACAGTGCAGAGAAGGATGACCAAAATGATACAAGGGATGCGTAACTTTAGTTATGAGAGGAGGTTGAAGTTATTAAAATTACACTCACTCAAGAGACGCAGAGTAAGGGGCGATCTGATAGAAGTTTTTAAGTGGATAAAGGGATTTAATAAAGGAGAGGTAGGAAAAGTTCTTACGGCTTTTAACCAGGGTAGAACAAGAAGTAACGGATTCAAGCTGGAAAAGCATAGATTTAGAACGGAAATAGGGAAAAACTGGTTCACAAATAGGGTGGTGAATGAATGGAATGGTCTCAGTAGACAGGTAGTTAGTACGGAGTCATTAGGGAGCTTTAAAGAGGAGCTGGATAGGTTCATGGATGGGGATGAAAGGTGGATGTAGGTAGTGTTAGGTGACAGGAACTACCACGTGTAGGCCTCGCGGCCTCTTGTAGCTTCCTTATGTTCTTATGTTCTTATCAACCTTTGGGAGAAGTACAAAACAACTAGAAATGAATATGTAAGAATCCGAAGAGAAGAAGAAAGTAACTATGAGAGGAATATAATAGAAAAATGTAAGAACGAACCGAAACTTTTCTATAGATATATAAATGGAAAAATGAAAAACAAGGAAGGAATAGATAAGCTGAAGGTAGAAGGCATAGTGTACGAAGATGCATTACAACAGGCTGAGGTGATGAATAAGTGCTTACAGACTGTATTTACAAGAGAAAGTGAATTTAAAACGAAAAATATAATAGCAAAAGAAAATATAATGGAAGACATAAAAGTAGACGTAATAGAAGTAAAAAGGCTAATGGAAAGTCAAGATGTGAGAAAAGCCCCGGGTCCAGATGGAGTGTCGAACTGGATAATGAAAGAGTGCAGTAACCAACTAGCAGGAAAGTTACATAGTGTAATTGAGAGTTCACTCAAGGAGAGCAGAGTCCCGCTTGATTGGAAAAGAGCAAATATTGTGCCAATTCACAAAGGAGGAGACAAAGAAGAACCACTAAATTACAGGCCAGTATCATTAACAAGTGTAGTGGCAAAAATGTGTGAAAAAATTGTGAAGGACAGATGGTTGAAATATTTGGAAGAGACAAACACACTCGCAGGTGGCCAGTGTGGATTTAGAGGAGGAATGCCATGTACAACGAATTTATTAAGCTTTTACTTGAATGATCGTTGTGACACAGGAAAGAGAGGGGTGGGTCGATTGCATATACTTGGCATTTGACAAGGTACCTCACAAGAGACTGCTCTGGAAGCTAGAACATGTAGGAGGATTGAAGGGTGGTTTGCTGAAGTGGATGGAAGACTTTTTTTAGCAACAGAGAGATGAGAACAATAATAAAAGATCAGAAGTCAGAATGGTGCAGTGTGATAAGTGGAGTTCCTCAAGAATCAGTATTGGCCCCAGTGATGTTCTTGGTCTATGTAAATGATATGACAGAGGGAGTGAACAGTTATATGAGTTTATTCGCTGATGATGCTAAATTACTAAGAAAAGTAGAAAGTAAAGAGGACTGTGAGGATCTACAAAAGGATCTAGATAAGATTTTCAGATGGAGTAACTATGGGAAATGGAGTTTAATGCTAAAAAGTGTAAAGTGATGGAAGTGGGCAGTAGCAAAAAGAGACAGAGAGGAAAGTATTCGATGGGAAATGAATGGATAATCAAAACAAAGGTCGAAAAAGATCTGGGAGTATGGATTACGGACAATTTGTCACCTGAGAAGCATATAAACAAGATCACAGGAGAATACATGTCAGTTGCTGAGGAATATAAGAATGGCATTCAAATATCTGGATGAAGAGATGATTAAGAAATTGATAACATCTTTGATTCGACCAAGGTTGGAATATGCGGCAGTGATCTGGTCACCACATAAAAAGAAGGATATAAGGAAGATTGAGAGAATACAAAGAGCAGCCACAAAAATGGCTCCAAGCCTGAGAGATTTACCATATGAGGAAAGACTATCAAGACTAAAACTCCCAACACTTGAGAAAAGAAGAGAAAGGGGAGATTTTATAGCAGTGTATAGAGCATCAATGGGTCTGGAAAAACTTGATAGAGAAGATCTGTTTGTGTAGGACGATAGAAGTGCAAGAGGTCATGAGAAGAAATTGAAAAGGACAACATGCAAGAGGGAAGTAAAAAAATACAGCTTCCCGTATAGAAGCATAGAAGCCTGGAACAACCTTGATGCAAAAGTAATTAATGCAAGAAGTATTCAGGACTTCAAAGGCAAACTGGATAATAGTAGATTTGGAGATGGGACAGTATGAGCATAGCTCTTTTCCTGTATGTTGCAACTAGGTAAATGCACAGAATAGGAATATACGAACGATTCAAATAAGACTGGTTTCATTGCCAAATGCAGGAATCGATTCTATGTAATGATAGAAATAATGAAGTTAATAATCATATAATACTAGGTAGGTAGAGATAATATCAATAATGATAATGATATAATAACAAATATAATAATGAAAATAATGATATAAATTATGATAGAGATGTTAATGATAATAAAAATAATGCTGATAATGATAACGATGATAATGATACGATTGATATTAGTAATTCTACGATTTTCACCATTACCACAAGCACTTACAATGCTATGGCTGCTACAACTACTGATAGTTATAATGATGGCAATAATAATGACACTACGACTACTATTACTAGAGACCGGATTTTGCCTTCAATGCCATGAATGCCTTTTTGTGCCTTTTTGGTGATTTTATTACAAAAATGCCTTTTTTGCCAATTTAGTGCCTATTCTGCCTATTTTTTTAGTTTTTCAAAGTTTATTTTCTTTAGTTTTACCTAGAAATTAAATTTTTTCTTCCAATTATGCAAACCTTCCACAGGCCATCACAACCCTTGAGAAACGTGGAGAAAATTAACATTAGTGAATCAATTGCATGTCTTTGAGAAAGTAACTGCAGATATCAGTAAAGCTCCTGGCGATGTAAGAAAAGACGTAAAAGCTAAATGTGAGAGAGATTTTAAGTAACAAAGATCTGGAAGAAATGAAAACCATTGCTCAGTTTCTGGAAGGCACTAGCGAAGCAAAGTGTGTGGACCTGACATTAGAGGACATTTTGTGTTTTAAGTATGCACCAGTAACCTCAATTGACGTTGAAAGAACATTTTCTCGACTGAAATATGTACTCTCTGACAGACGGCACAATTTAACTCCTGAAAATTTGAAGAAAATGCTTGTTTTTATGTGCAATCAGGGAAAATATTAGAAAATGTATCAATGATATCTTTACTATGGTCATTTTTCCCTAATATAGCTTGATTTTAAAGTGTTTCACCATGTTTTACAAAGGAAATATATGCCTTTTTAGTGCCTTTTCTAATCAATAATGCCTTTTTTGCAATTTATAAATGCCTTTTTGCCTGCCTATTTTCGAGTTTTTTAGTACCTAAGCATCCGGTCTTTAACTATTACCTATACTGCTACCCCCGTACTACTACTACTACTACTAATATAATAGTAATAATGATAATGATAATAATAATTTGTATTGAATAATAATATTAATAATGAATATTGATGAAAAATGTTTATTTAATTATGATAATTATAATACCACTACTACTACTACCTCTATTACTGCTTCTACTACTAATATTACTATTATTACTACTAATATCAAAATATATATCATTATCGCTTACCATCTAACATTATTAGCAATATTATTATTAATATTATTTTTTTATATTATATTATTACTATTATTATCATCATACTTTTATTACTTTTTAGTTTAATAAGATGATGGCTCGGGGGCTAAAGGTTTAATTATCTTGTGGGAGATGGAAAGCCAGTTGGGGTGTTGGGGAGAGGGGAGGAGGTAGGTGTAGGAGTGAGGATGCAAGACTCTACCTTCCTCCCTCTTTCCCTCCCTTCTTCTATCCCTCCCTCCCTCCCTCTTTCCATTGAGCCCTGCACCTGGGTCCTCCCTCCATCAGACATGACAAAGATGAAGTAACTTTAAAAATATTTACATTTTGTTTTTGGAAAAAATAATGTGTATTTCATTATGTGTGTGTGTGTGTGTGTGTGGAGAGAGAGAGAGAGAGAGAGAGAGAGAGAGAGAGAGAGAGAGAGAGAGAGAGAGAGAGAGAGAGAGAGAGAGAGAGCACCCACACACTTAGGTATTCATGGGAATATATGAACGATTCCGTTTCGTAATTACAATAATTATTATAATGATATTATTTAACAATGATATTTCAAAATTTTATTTAAAACAATGATAATGATAGAGATACAAATAAGAATACTATTAGCAAGAACGGTGAGATGGGTGAATGACACAGGTGGGTTTTATTATAACGAGCTCTCTCTCTCTCTCTCTCTCTCTCTCTCTCTCTCTCTCTCTCCTCTCTCTCTCTCTCTCTCCTCTCGCTCTCTCTCTCTCTCTCTCTCTCTCTCTCTCTCTCTCTCTCTCTCTCTCTCTCTCTCTCTCTCTCTCTCTCTCTCTCTCTCTCTCTCTCTCTCTCTCTCTGTGTGTGTGTGTGTGTGTGTGTGTGTGTGTGTGTGTGTGTGTGTGTGTGTGTGTGTGTGCAAAAGCAATAATTATCCCTTTTACAACGTCTGCTACTAGACTACCATTACTGTTGCTGCTACCACCACTACTACTATTACTACTATCACCACCAACAGTGGCTTCAGTTGCAGTAAGGAAAGAAGAAGAAGTAAAAAAATATGTAGAATGAAGGAGGAAGGAAGAGAGAGAGAGAGAGAGAGAGATGGCGAGGGAGGGAGAGGTCTTCCCCGTGGGAATAACAACATCCCAGGGGAAGGAGGAGGAATGCATGGTCCAAACTTGTGAATCCTGGGTTGGGAAGGAAGGGGGGTGGGGGAGTCAAGATAATATGAACGATGATTTATTGGAAAATACGAAAAGGAAATGGAAGGAGATGACCCGAGCCCCACGTGTATATAAACTTCTGAGTGACTGTACATGTTCAGCCAGCCAACATGACAATTTACTTATACTATCGCATACAAGCTAGAAAATAAAAATGGCTGATGAGCAGTGCTGAATGAAGATAATGAATAGTGAGTGTGTTCTTGTGTGAAAATGACTATATCGGACAACAGAAACTGTTGGTCAGTTTTTTTTCGTTTTTTTCCAGAAATTCTTTCCAAAATCAGGGTGCGTCTTCCAAGATGCAGCATCTTATAAGCCGTAAAATACGGTACTGCCTACCGGTAGAAAATCTGTTCATTTTTATATTTTTTTCTTATAAATTTCTTAGTGTGTTACGTGAAACTCGGGGAGATAATGCGCAAAAGTTGGGATGGTAAGAATTTAGGACTCTGCGCGAAACACGGATAGAGTGAAACTCAGGAAGGTACTGTACCTTTAGTAAGATATTGAAGAGGTTAGTTGAGGTATGCGAGAACATTTGTTTCATTATTCTGGTCTATAGTGCCATACATGTTCGCAGTGTTGGACAGGTACCACTATGCGAGTTGTTACCTTGAAGTCCCTCCCTACAGTACTTGACTTGGAACTGAAGTGCGAGCGAATTCGGATAACATGTCAGTCTGAAGCCAATTTCTTGATTTCATTTTTACGTTAGTTACCGTGGAGGTTAGTTACTCTTTCAACCATTGCGTTGCTGATTGGGGTTGTTAGACAAGCCAGGGCATAATCAGCTAAATATTTTAAGATACATTTTCCTGATGATGTCTTGTACTGCAACACACTACAGTACCCTCGCAAGTTTCGCATTTGCTTTCTTCGGAAGGCATAGCGCTAAACTCGAGGATCGCGAAACTCGGGTATTGAAACCACTGAAGGTTATTTATTCCGGTGTGAGGTGTAATGTATTTTACGGCTTGTAAGACTTACTTTCACTTTCACTCAGTTTCTCCCCCCAAAAATACCCTGAAAATGCCCCGAGCCCCTGTCCACCCAGCAGTGAATGGGTACCGGGTGTTAGCCGGGGGTTTGTGACCCGCCTCCCGGGGTGGTGGCTTCGGCCAACACTAGAGGGGAGGAAGAGGAGGAGAGGAGAGACCTACGAAGCGATACTTGATCTTGATATTACAGGTGCCCTGTTCTTCAGAGGCCAGGGGGCGGATGCTGAGAGCAAGCTAGGGCGCCGTATCCACTGGGGCGCCTGTGATTAAGGCAAACTGCTCCTACCGCCTATGCTCAGTCGAGGAAGCCGCCTTATTGGCACCGCTTAAGGCGCTGAAACTAAGGCATGGTCTGACCCTGCCTTAGTGAGCTGCTGTTGGCCTTTGACAGACATTCATCTTCTGTTTAGAAGGCAAATACAGCCTTGTTACAGTTGCTACAACGTAACAATTGGTGTTTACATTATAATAGTGTTGCAAGGTGTGTATGAATCGATCGTGGAAGACTAAATGTGGCACTAGAGTGTTAAATGCTGGCGATAGTCAATGTTGTGCGTTGTGAGTTGCAAGGTTTGGTTGGGCGGGTGGCGGGAGGAGCGACTGCATAGGTGTGTGCTGAGACAAGTGTCACGGAGGGTGCTCCAGCTGCTCCGCCCGCACTAAAATGTTGTACTATTACACGTTATTATCAAACTACCAGATGATATTTAGGACAGCTGAACATACCATCATCTTCACGAGACATTAGTGCATATCATGAAAGTATAAAAATTACAGTAAACTATACCTATATAATAAGATAATGAGAGCAAAATGAAATAGTGTATAAACTTTTTTTTTCACCTATTTTTATTAACTCCTCCTTATTCCTGTAATTTTGCTTGCATTAAATTTTCACCCACTGCCTCGGAATCAGCACACATTTCCAATTACCATGGTATATGACACGTCCCAATGCAAAAATATATAGGTGGTCAAAACCTGCGATGAACATCAAACTTGTGACGAAACAGCTTTTCGGCGGGGGCGAGTGTTGCACTTCGCCTTAGTGCAGGTGTGAGGGAGGGAGGCACAAAAATTCTTGTTTCAGTGGAGAAGTGTTCAAGCCTTGTGATTGGTCGAAGCTGCCTAAGCAGCGCTCAGACAGGCAACGTGATTGTGGCTAGTAGGATTCTCGAACTACTCCCAATACCTAAGGCGTTGGAGGTGTAAGGCAAGGAAAAGGCGCCTGAATTATCGTCTGTACATAGGCCTGAGCCGGTGCCTTAGCCAGGCCGTTACAAAAGCGCCTGAAGACGGGTATGGCACTCTTTTCGCCTTACCTCTAAGGCACTTCTCAGCATCTCCCCCCAGGCCTTTGAACTTTGTGCTTCGTACACTTTTTTTTTTTTTTTTTTTTTTTTTTTGTGTGTGTGTGTGTGTGTGTGTGCCTATAGCGCATGTAGGCAGTGACCTCAAGGGGTGGGATGTTAGGCCCTGGAGGTTCACTCGAGGGCTGTGATGGTTGGCCCTCGCCCGCTGTAGCGCAGGCAGGATTTTTATAGTGACGCCTGTGATTAGAGGCTTATGCCGCCCCCCTGTGTCTTCCGATGCACTCACAATCGAAGGTGGTAGAGTTAATGAGCAGCATGTGGGTGTTCTTAGGCCACTCGACGGTGCAGAGAAAGATTTAAAGTTGATTTTACAGCTATCCTCAAGGATCAAACTCAAGTCACCGAGAACGCCACTCGGAGACGCGGTATTATTTTACACTAGGACAGAAATTCCCTATGCAATAGGGAATATAGGTTTTGTTTACTTTTTTGGATTCTAAGAGCCTCCTCTCCGAGTTTTCCATCGCAAATCAATAGTTTCGGAGATATAGAACATTTTAGGTGAGAGGAGGAATAAGTCTCCTTTGTTTACAAAATTCCACCCTCTTCCTCTTCTTGTGACCTGCATCGCTTTTGTTTCGTCCCTCTTCTTGTGACCTCTACCACTTAGTATAGCTTGTACAGGAGAACATCGTTTAACCGGCATTTAAAACAACGGCAGCCTCAAAACAACGGCACTAATCGACCCAGGCTTTTTTTTTTTTTTCCCACTGATAAACTCTGGAACTCTCTTCCTGTTTCTGTTTTTCCACTTTCCTATGACTTACATCTTTTCAAAAGAAGAGTAACAAGACACCTCCCCAACTAAATTGGCTCACCCCACTTTTTTATTTTATTCTCTGACTGTCTTCTTTATAGGGACTGGCAACTAAGCGGCCTTTGTGTTACCCATTTTTGTTGTGCCTTGGCCAGTTCCTTGTGATGGGGGGAAAAAAAAAGAAAAAAAAAAGGGGGATTTTGGGGGATTCCATAAGAGTAACTCTCAAAACAACGGCAAAATGAGTTATCCGGCATGCGCTCCCCCCCGAGGGTGCCGGATAAACGAGGTTCTCCTGTATGTAGTTTTGTTTTGTTTTTTTCCTTTTGTTTATGTTTTTCTCCACAGGAGCAGCTGGTTCAAAGGCCTGGCCAATGAAGAATAGGCCACCTGTAATATCAAGATCAAGATTTAAAATCGCTTCGTAGGTCCTCTGACTCCTCTCCTCTCCTCTCCTCTTTCTTTCCTCCTCTAGGGTTGGCTGAAGCCACCACCCTGGGAGGCGGGTCACAAACCCCCGGCTAACACCCGGTACTCATTCACTGCTGGGTGGACAGGGGCTCGGGGTATTTGGAGGTTTTTTTGTGGGGGAAAAGTGAGTTATAAGCCGTAAAATACGGTACACTGGAATAAATAAGCATTTTTTTCAGTGTTCTCAGTATCCGAGTTTCACGATCCTCGAGTTTAGCGCTATGCCTTTGGAAGAAAGCAACCGCGTTACTCGGGAGGGTACTGTATAGATTTTAGTTTTTCGTTAACTCGTTTTGTTTATTTAGAATTGTGCAAAGTGCAAGTTGTATGTATGTATGATACAAGAGTATTTGTATGAACAATCTGCTCTGTGTTTTTGTGCATTCCGACATGTGGGAGAAGTCCTTATGTATAATTATTATTATAATTCATGATATCAATCTCTTATACTCACACACTTTCTTTCCTTGTTCTTCTGTTCACTGATTGTTAAAGATATAGTACTCTGTGAAACAGGGTTTCATACACAGGCAGTCATCACTGTCTGCATTCATGCCTTGTGTCCCGTGCACCTCACCTGGCTTGGCTTAACAATACATTTTCTTGGTTCAGGTACCACACAGTGGAGCAGCAGCGGCAGCTTTTTGGCCTGTACCAGCAGCTACATCACCGCGTCCATTCTGTGTCACGCCCACTCAAGATGGTGTACATGGTCATGGACACGCACACACTTCTGGGCTGGGTAAGTTCTTTCCATTATGATTGAAATAATCTGTGCTACTGTAATTGAAATTCAGTGTAACCTGAACTTTTGTGGAAGTTGGGCAACACTCACAAATGCCAGAAATCCACGCACTCCTGATGCCTTTATGAAAATGCTCCTGGTCCCCAAATTTCTCCCTTGACAAAATGTTGAAACTTATTAAATGGGTAAAAGGATGCAACTCCATGAGTCAGTGAATTCACTAATATGCAGACTTGTTAGCTTCCTGCGTGTCCTGGCAGAGAAGTAACATATACTTACTTGTTAGTGTAGGGGGGATAAGTTGTCGAGCGGTGCCAACTTATCAATGTGGATTTAACGGGTTATCAAACACAAGGTGGGGTCATTGGTTATTATTATAATTTACAGAACATGTATCGGCCTTATACAGCTCGATATAATAAAATTTCCTAATTCTTATCAATGCACAAAAGGTCTTACAACCTCAATGTCTATAAGAACATAAGAACATAAGAAAATAAGGAAGCTACAAGAGGCCGCGAGGCCTACACGTGGTAGTTCCTGTCACCTAACACTACCTACATCCACCTTTCATCCCCATCCATGAACCTATCCAGCTCCCCTTTAAAGCTCCCTAATGACTCAGCACTAACTACCTGTCTACTGAGACCATTCCATTCATTCACCACCCTATTTGTGAACCAGTTTTTCCCTATTTCCTTTCTAAATCTACGCTTTTCCAGCTTGAATCCGTTACTTCTTGTTCTACCCTGGTTAAAAGCCGTAAGAACTTTTCCTACCTCTCCTTTATTAAATCCCTTTATCCACTTTAAAACTTCTATCAGATCGCCCCTTACTCTGTGTCTCTTGAGTGAGTGTAGTTTTAATAACTTCAATCTCCTCTCATAACTAAAGTTACGCATCCCTTGTATCATTTTGGTCATCCTTCTCTGCACTTTTTCTAACAACACTATATCCATCCTGTAATATGGAGACCAAAACTGAACTGCATAGTCTAGGTGAGGCCTGACTAGAGCCAGATAAAGCTTTAGAATAACTTCCGCACTTCTACTTTTAACACTTCTGGTAATGAATCCTAATACTCTATTAGCTCTATTTCTGGCCTCAATACATTGTTTCCTAGGTCGGAGGTCTGGGCTCACCCTCACTCCAAGATCTTTTTCACCTTCTGATCTTTTCAGCGATACATTGCTTATGGTGTATCTATTACCAGGGTTTTTTCTACCAACATTCATAACGCTACATTTATCAATATGAAATTCCATCTGCCATCTGACTGCCCACTCGTTAAGTTTATCTAAGTCTCCCTGCAATATGTTTACGTCAGACTGTGATCCAATAATCCTACCTAACTTAGTATCATCAGCAAACTTGCTGATATCACTGCTAATCCCACTATCCAAGTCGTTGATGTAAATCAAAAATAGTAATGGGCCCAAAACAGACCCTTGTGGAACTCCACTTGTCACTAGTCCCCTTTCAGATTTGGAACCATTAATTGTAACCCTTTGTTGCCTATTACTTAGCCAAGCTCTGATCCAATGAAGAACCTTCCCATCTATACCATGAGCCCTAACCTTATTTAAGAGTCGCTCGTGTGGTACTTTGTCAAATGCCTTACTAAAGTCCAGATATATTATATCATAATCCTTATCATTATCTGCCGTCTCATAAACTTTCCTATAAAAACTCAATAAATTGGTGAGACATGACCTACCCTTGGTGAATCCATGTTGTGAATCATTGATCAAACTATGTTTATCTAAGTGCTCTCTAATGTTTTTTGCAATAATAGATTCCAATAATTTACCCACCACTGATGTTAGACTTACGGGTCGATAATTTGACTCTAGTCCTCTGTCTCCCTTCTTAAATATGGGAACAACATTTCCTTTCCTCCACAATAATGGCACATCGCCTATCGCAACCGATTTCCTAAAAATGTGCACTAACGACTCACTAACAACCTCCTTGCATTCCTTTAATACCCTGGGATACACTTCATCTGGTCCTGGCGATTTAAATGTTTTCATTTTTTCTATACCCTCTTCCACCATTTCCCTAGTTATCACAATATCTTTGAGTTTCTCCTCATCGCTTCCTTTGAACATCTGTTCACTATCAGGTATCGTCTGTGTATCCTCCTCTGTAAAAACACTTAAGAAATAATCATTTAGACTCCTACACATATCCTCATCCGTATTTAAGACCTCACCCTGTCCTGACCTTAACGGCCCAACTAATTCCCTTGTCTTTGTTTTATAAACCTGATAGAACCCCTTTGGGTCCCCTTTCGCCTGTTCTGCTACTTTAATCTCATAATTGTTCTTAGCAACTCGAGTTAATTTCTTCACTGTCCTCACCATCACGTTATACTGTTCTTTGTTTACCAATCCTGCCTTGAACCTTAAATAAATGTTTCTTTTTACTCCAATGTTGTGTTTTAACTTGGTGGTCATCCATTTTGGATCACTCTTTCTGGACCTTATTTCCCTATAAGGAATATTTCTTTTCTGTCCGTCAATTATATTCCTTACAAATGAGGTATAATCCTCCTCGGCTCCGACCTCACTTCCCCTTCTAACCTCTCTAATTACCTCCTCAGCCCTGACCTCACTTCCTTGTCTAACCGCTCTAATTATCTCCTTAGCCTCGACCTCACTACCATATCTGACTGCGCCAATTACCTCCAGGTGCCTTCCTAATCCTTCATAATTGGCCTTTCCAGCTGTCCTCGCCCTGTCCTGGAAAAATTTCTGCTCCTCCATCCCACACCTCTTATTAATAACCTCCAGATGTCTTCTTAATCCCGCATAATTGGCCTTTCTGAAATTAGGTATTCGATGCCTATTGCCACTTAATTTTCCAACTTCCCATTTTAAGCTAAATCTGATCTCATAATGGTCGCTATTATCTAAATTCCCCCCGACCTCCACATTTGTAACTAAATCGTCTCTATTTGTCAGCAATAGATCTAGAATATTATCTCCTCTAGTAGGCTCCTTGATTGCTTGACTTAGGAAGTTATCCTGGATTATATTTAACAATTCATCTGCATCGCTGTCACCTATGATTAAATCCCAGTCTATATTCCTAAGATTAAAATCTCCCACCACGCATAATCGATTATATCTGCAGGCCTTGTTTATTTCTTCCCATATAGGAGCTGAATCCTCTTTACATAAGTTTGGAGGCCTATACACTACACCCAAAACCATTTTCTCAGTTCCCTCCGTAACCTCTACCCATATAGACTCTATGCTGTCATCTGTTTTTATAACATTGTTAACAACACTGCAATGCATCTCTTGCATAAAGCGCAACTCCTCCTCCTCGTCTGCCTACTCTGTCCTTGTGAAATAACTTATACCCAGCTATCTCGACTTCCGGATCGAATACCTTTCCTGATATATCCAACCATGTTTCTGTTAATGCTATTATATCAAAATCCTCTACACTATTTATTCCTCTCAGGAAATCTATCTTTTTTAAAATACTCCTACAGTTTGTTTAGTAAACCTTCAAGCAACTCCTCTTTTTTTTGTCAATTTTCCCTTTATCTTTAACTAAACCCCTCCTCTCTCTCTTCTTACGAATCGCTTTAGTTCCCTGCCTTCTGAAACTCCTAGTGTCGCAAGTTTCCTTTACCCCGACCCCCGTCTCTAAACCCCGGTTCTCTATCTTAAAAAAGCCTGCAGTGCATCTACCTCCCTTTCAAGGGATTCAGACAAGATCTGAACTCCTTTCCTCAAAAAGTGCACCCCGTCCCTGCGGTAGAGGTTGTTATGCCCGAAAAAGAGGTCCCAATCCTATGAGTCCTATGAGTCACTTCCCACAACACGTCCTCACACGACCGGTCTATATCTGTCTCTGAGGCGTCTTGTGTCCTGCTACCAGCGGGGTGAGGCAGGGCATGCCTCGGGGGGTGCCTGCTGTCTTGGTATTAATATTAGCGTACTGGTTATATATAATATGTATGCGTTAATCGATACTAAGACAGGATGTCCGAGTGTCTGAGTATCTTGTACTGGCACCTAGCGGATGCTGAGTGCTGACACCTTTTCCTGAGGTAGACACCTCGCCCTGGTTCCAGACCACACACACAAGTTGTGTGTGTGTGTCATCTCAGCGCTCTGCCCAAGGATGATGACGCTGACGAGAGTGCAACAGGCCTGAGAGACATGTCCAGCGGAACCTGTCAGTTCCGGCCTCCTTTCCTTATATGCTGCAACTGGCCGGAGAGGGGACAGAACGCAACACAGAGATCACCAGGAGACGTGTTACCTTGCGCTCCTACTCACGACACCTCCCTGTGTGTCTGTGTGTACCCCACACCTGGGGGTGTGGAGTACCTTGTCACGACATTCATTGTTCCCGGCTCTGTCTATTAGACATTAGTTTCATTGGCCGTTACTTAACGAACTGCGTGACATTACTTAATGTATAAACCTTCACAAGTGTACATATATATATAATATATATCTTTTGTAGTATATTGTCTTACTCGAATCCTTTGGCACTAAAGAATACTTATAAATTACGTAAGAACCGCTCGACCACGTTTAGCCCATACATACCACTTTATTTGATGTGTACCTCTGGGCAACGAAGCAAGTTACCAGCCCGTCAAGAGGGCATCATCCGGCAATCACCCCTTACAGGTTAGTCAACCAGTATCAACATGGAGTGAACCCATTATCCGTAAAATAACCATACTAAGAAGGGTAACATTAAGGTGTGGCCGTCTCCGTGACGTGCTGCCCCCTGGTAGCTGTGGCAGATGACGTGGCATGGGCGTCATGGGCGTGACACGTCATAACAATAATCTTAAAACATGGATATTATTAGCGTAAAAGGTGCATGCATGAGATATACCTGTAGGGATAAACATATGTGCCTATAAGCCAACATCGCTCGGTCACCTACCTGGCGCGTCCTCGGGCCGTCCTAGAGACATGTACCTAACCATGTTACAATTATGTATTTACCTGATTTTGTCGGATTTTGCCCTTCAGGAGAACATACAAAGATAGGGCCTTCCTAACAACAAGGCAAAGTGGAATTACTATGACGATGATTATGATTGGCATAATCATGGAAGAAAAATAAACAGCTGGGTTAAGGTAGACAGGTAAAGAGTCCTGTACGGCTGTTTCCAATTCTGAGAAATTAGAGAATGTAAGCTCAGGAATGGTATTAGTGACATATTTAATGCTTGAGAAATTTATATACTTCAAGCTGTCAATAGGGAAAAGTCGAGCAGTGAAATTAGCTACAAATCCTTCGTGCAGTTTTTCAGGAAAGGTATTCAAATAATCAGAGCGCAAATAGCAAGCCATAAGAATTGCGAAATGACCGGAAACTTTCTGATACACTGCACCTTCAGGACATACTACAGACACATAGAATGTTTGTGTAAAGAAGAAATTGTGATGTCCGAAGAAACTTTTGTGAAAGAATGGTCGTGAAATCAAGTGGGTGTAAGGACATAACGATAAGGCCTGAGAAGCATTTGCCTGAGTTAGCACCACCTCACAAATACCGTCACCTATAGGTAAGAAGGCAAAGAGAGATGCGGGGCAAAAATACAGGTTCAAATATTCTGTACGGCACCTATCCAAATCAGACATGGTTCCAGTAGAATACTGGTTGTATTTATTATTAATCAACACCACAGTACAGGGAGGTCCCGAAGATATGAGCTGTTAGGTTCCACCTTCCTCGTGCCGTTCCTCGTCGCATCACCTACACATTCCCGCCGTAATAAACTTGTGTGTGAACGCTCTCTGTTAGGTAGGTAAGGGACAAGGGAGGGGTGCGCAGACCTCTTCCACTGTCCACAAACTCGTCTCTGCGCATCTGAATCATTGTACATCATCATACAGCCCAGATGCATACGTGGTAGGGCGCGCATTTTGAACTTTGTAATTTTACTCGCCCCAGTTTGAATGTCGTAGCATTGGATTTTCGATCTCGTATATTGAAAATAGACCCTAATTTACTCAGCTCGTATCATTGATTTCTCTTATACCGAATGCTCGTATAACGGGACCTCCCTGTACAGGGAGGTCCCGAAGATACGAGCAGCTAGGTTCCACCTGGCATAATCGTAAAGCGAAATCTCGTATAACGAAACACATAACTAATGGTAAAATATAGGTTTGGTTCCAGTACCCCATCAATTGAAAAAAAAAAAAAAATAATAATTTTCAAGCCAAAATAAACTATAGCAAACACAACAAACACACAGCGTCTATATTTCCCACACTGTACTACCTATTCTGTAGAAAAAGCATTCTGAAAGAGAAAATACCACACAAAATAACATAACTGCACATTAGGGTGCCAATAGCGCATAGGGGTAATTTTTCAAAGTCAATATTTTTTTCACGTACTTTTGTGGTATTCTGCCTTGTACTTAGAAACTGTCGTGTGCAAAGTTTCAGGCTAATCGGTTGATATTTAGAGGTGGCGGATCGATCATGAACATTTCCTCTTTTCGCCCTCAGGTCATGACCACGAGAAAGCAAACTGAAGTTTGGCTTCTTGGCCATAGTATAGTGTTCCTACTATCACAGGAGCAAAACTTCCCAGCCGTGGAGACGTCTTACGACGATTTTTCTACGCACACAAGGAAGAGAAGAAGACGGTGCAGCAGAGTGCAGCTAAGGCTGCAAAGGAGGTCCTCGACTTCTGGACACGAGCTAGGATCCCCACCATCGCAGAAACTAGCGTGAGGAGGAAGATTACTGGACTTTTCGACGAGTGGAAGATCCTGAGCAAAAGCAAGAATAACTCTGGAGTCACGCCTGCCGAAAAACAGAAGACCTTCCAAGAAAGTCTTCCAGACCTTTTGGACATCGCCCACTCCGACGCCCTCACTCTGATGACCATTCCTGAAGACATGGAATTCCTTCTTGCCCAGCTGGAGAAGGGAAGGCGGGGTTCGATGGCTGGTCTGGACAAGAAGCTGAAAGAATCGGTTTGCCGACGTGAAAGCTCTCTCTCACGTAGCCGTCAACAGACGCCAAAAGGAGAAGAGATGGTGGAGCTGGAGTCGTCATCGTCTGAGTCATCAAGCCCAGCCAATGCTGCCAACACATCGACTTCTTCTTCCGACGCCGGGGTCGCTTCTCCACCAAAGCGATTGAGGACACGGGGCACGAAGTCCGTCCTATCCCCTGATCTCGTCGGAGCCCTTGACAGAACTGGGGTCAGTAGCCGCCAAGCCCTTCGAATTGTGGCGGCTACGGCAAGTAGCTTGGGCCACGATCCACAAGAGCTTGTGCTGAATCCCGAGTCCATTCGACAGGCAAGAGCGAAGTACAGGTCCACTTTGGCGAAGGACATCAAAGAGACTTTCAGTCCTCTTACCCCTCCTACCGTTCATTGGGACGGGAAGATCCTTCCTCAGGACGATGGCACTCGCGCCGAAAGACTCGCCATCCTCGTCACAGGAGAAGGAGTGGAGAAGCTCCTAGGAGTCCCGAAACTGCACTCCGGAACTGGTGATGCCGCCGCTACAGCTGTGTTCGAGGCTCTAGAAGACTGGGGGGTCCAGGAACGAGTCGTGGCGATGTGCTTCGACACAACCAGTGCCAACACTGGAACCATCAATGGTGCATGCACCATCTTGCAACAAAAGATCGGCCGACCCCTCGTTTCACTTGCTTGCCGTCATCACGTCCACGAACTTGTCCTTGAGAAGGCCTTTTCTACGTGTTTGGGGTCATCTTCTGGTCCTGAGATCACCATCTTCTCTCGCTTCAAGGACTACTGGTCTTACATCAACCAGTCGGCAATAAACCCTCCCACCAACGAAGATCTGCCGGAGACTCTGGTCTCCAAGAGGGACGATCTCATTCAAGGTTTGAAACGTCTGCTTCAGACAAAGCAGCCCCGTGACGACTATAAGGAACTCGCTGAGCTGAGCATCCTTTTCCTCGGCGGCGCTCTTCCGAAGACCTCGATCCGTAGCCCCGGAGCTAGGGTGCCAATAAAAATCAAAAGTTTGAATTTTTCTTCCTACTTTGGTGTAATGGTGCATCTATGCAAGAAACCATCGTATGCAAAGTTTGACCTCAATCAGTTGATATTTAGGGGTGGCGGATTACAACTTTGTTATTTACCCTTATGCACTGGCCTATTAAGGAGGGGATGTCATCTCTTGAAAGCGGACAAGCCGGACATCCCTTCCCCAGCAGGGCTGCTGGTCCCCCTCTTGGTGAGTATTAGCCCCTCGGTATTAGTTCTTCTCAGTATTAGTTCCTCGGCACGAGGAAGGTGGAACCTAACAGCTCATATCTTCGGGACCTCCCTGTACTGTGGTGTTGATTAATAATAAATACAACCAGTATTCTACTAGAACCATGTCTGATTTGGATAGGTGCCGTACAGAATATTTGAACCTGTATTTTTGCCCCGCATCTCTTTGCCTTCTTACCTATAGGTGACGGTATTTGTGAGGTGGTGCTAACTCAGGCAAATGCTTCTCAGGCCTTATCGTGTAGCCCCCGAGGCATGCCCTGCCTCACCCCGCTGGTAGCAGGACACAAGACGCCTCAGAGACAGATATAGACCGGTCGTGTGAGGACGTGTTGTGGGAAGTGACTCATAGACATTGAGGTTGTAATACCTTTTGTGCATTGATAAGAATCAGGACATTTTATTATATTGAGCTGTATAAGGCCGATACATGTTCTGTAAATTATAATAATAACCAATGACCCCACCTTGTGTTTGATAACCCGTTAAATCCACATTGATAAGTTGGCACCGCTCGACAACTTATCCCCCCTACACTAACAAGTAAGTATATGTTACTTCTCTGCCAGGACACGCAGGAAGCTAACATATTTGGTGGCAGCGGTGAGATATACCTGTAGGGATAAACATATGTGCCTATAAGCCAACAGACTCTTTGTTATCTCCAGCATTGTTTCCAAAGGGGGGAGGATCATTCATTGTCATGGCACCTTAGAATCATATGAAAAAAAATTGGGGATAGCAAGCCATCATTATTTGCTTTACAACCTCATTGTTATTACAACCTCAGGCACAACAGATGGATTGTAATTAATTGACCACTGTTACAATACGGATCCATCCATACAAAGTTTAAAATGTGAGGAGAGCATAAAGTCCCATTCAAACATGTCTACAGTAGCCATCATGATTTTTGTTGATGTGGCTCCACTTTGGAGGCATTTGAGAGTTCCTCTATCCAGGGATTAAGATAGGGAGGATGAGTGGATGCATGAAATGTGCAACTGTCATGTGGTAGAATGCTTTTCAACCATATGATGAGACCCGATGCAAATAAGTATGTGTGGCCAAATTGTTAGAAGTATCAACCATTAAATTGTCTCCTTTAATATAAATCTCAGTCTACAGGGATACTGTAAGTGTTGAACATATTTTCCTATATAGACAAGGTAACTATGAAAGACTTAAAGTTGATTATATTAGAAACAGATGGGAGCATAATATCACATGAAACAGATATAGACAAATCATGGGGAAGACTTACTGATATCTTAAATATTGCTGTACAGTCTTGTACTCCAGTCTGTAAGAGACATTCACGTAATAACAATAAACCCAAGTGGTGGAACTTTTTTCTTCTTCTTTCTGTTTTACGACAGTTTTTCTCATAATATTTTATGAGGTTAGACGGCCGATGATACGCTTCCAACTATCTCTATCCATTGCCTCAACTTCTTCAATGCCCAATGCTGCCAGATCCTCTTCAACACACTGCCTCCATGTCTTCCTTGGCCTGCCCAGTGAATGGCGACCTGGAACTTCCACTCTAATAGCTCTCCCCAATGCCTCACTACCTTCTCTCCTCTTTACGTGCCCAAACCACCTCAATCGCTTTACTCTCAGCACTGTACTCGGCTCCTTCAATCCACATTTCCTTGCCACCTCTTCACTGGACAATTCATCTCTCCATGTGATCCCAGTCTCAACATATCTCAACATTCTTCGATCACACCCGACCAACACATCCTCCAACTTCTTCGTCAAAGCCCATGTCTCAGAATCATACAGCAAAACTGATCTTATACATGCTCAAATACTCTTCCTCTGTTTTTCAGTGGAATACTTTTGTTTATCAGCAGTCCTGCTATCTCTCTCTACTTCATCCATGTAGTTGTTACTCGTTTTCTTACTGCTCTCTCCACTCCACCCTCGCTATCTAACATGTCACCAAGATAACAGAACTGTTTCACTTCTTCTATTACATCACCATTCACTTCTGTAGTTTCTACCTCTTTCTCTTCTGGCTCTGTTGATTTTTCTTATATGCACTGGACAGCAGAAATCTACCATCCTATTTAGGTTTCCTAGTCCCGAACATCTTTTATGGCACCACTTGTCATATTCCTTGCATAGAATAGAGTTTCCTCCTACTCCACAACGGCACACTCCACAGGGAAACCTTTCTACTTGTATATTTTGCTCTATTATCTTACCTGTTATCATCATCTTCGTCTTGGACATATTAACCTTCAGACCTCTTCTCCATTGCTTGCTTCCAATCACAACCATGGTGGAACCATTAAATTAAATCAGGTAATTACAGAAAAAACGGGCCTAACAAATATTTATCTCAAAACAAAAGCCATAGTATAGAGTTCAAAAGACTATGGCATGATACAAAAAAGTTGAAACAAAGAAGTAAGAAAGGTCTCAAAATATATATTGCAAGTATCAGTGAATCAAACCCCTAAGAATTCTTCAGATACGTGCATAAGAAAAGTTATTACAGCCAACATAGGTCCACTCTGCCTCAAAAACGGTAAACATATGAATAAGGAAATTGAGTTGGTTGAAGTATTAAATTACTATTTTGCCTCTTTTTTTTTTTTTGGCTTTACACTGCACTGTACACTGCATCCTCATACAACAAGGTTTTATGGTCGACACAGCATGCCGTTTTGTACGAAATCGTGTTGTACGAATCATAGAAACCCATGTTATAATGTACTTATGGTGGACACCTCCGAAATGTTGTACTTTTTCCCCCATATTAACACATTGCAATACATACATTTTTGTTTTGGAGCCGGTTTTGCCAGGGGGCCCGACCATGCAGACCCCTCCAATGCCGACGCAGGGGAGGGGTCTGCCTATGACGAGTGCGGGGCAAAGTCCTCGGGAATCCCGCACTCTAAATTGAGTGGTAGGGCCCCCTAGCCCAACTTTTTCTTATGGGGGTGGCCGGGGCGGTGCAGAGGCGGCGCCTGCCTGTCTAATCACTCCTGGGATAAACCTCCGGAGGGTTCTTGTGTGGGCTTGTGGAACGTTCTGAGCCTCTCAGACGATCGTCGACTACCTCTCCTATCGGGCGAGCTCAGTAAGCTGAGGGTGGATATAGTGGGACTCTCTGAGACGAGGAGGCCTGGCAGTGGCGAGACTAGCAGTGGGGGTTACACTTACTACTGGTCCGGCATGAGCAATGACGACCATGTCCGGGGAGTAGCTATAGGCATCTCCAGCAAACTGCAGCCGTCAGTTGTTGAGGCTACTCCGGTTGATGAGCGTATAATGCGGGTGAGGATGAAACACACTCTGGGTTTCATGTCTATTGTTGCAGTGTACACTCCTACCGTGGTGCGTAAAACTGAAGAGAAGGAGATGTTCTACGCCAAACTCGACTCTGTATTAGACCAGTGTCCTCCTCGGGACACACTCATTGTCTTGGGCGACTTCAATGCTACTACTAGCACTGTGAGAGATAGCTACGAGTTATGTGTTGGTCCCCATGGCTCCGGTACCAGAAACACCAACAGTTCTCTGCTTCTGAAATTTGCAAGGTCTAGAAGGTTGAGAATTGCAGGTTCTTGGTATCAGAGACCAGAGCTGCACCGCTGGACATGGTATAGTAATGCCGGAGGGGTAGCTAAGGAGATCGACCACGTCCTCGTTAGTACTCGTTGGAGGATCCTCCAAACTGCAGGGTTTACCGGAGTGCTGAGTTCTTTGGAACAGATCACAGACTTGTTGCTACACTTAAGCTTCATGTCAAGTCCAGAAAAATCTCAAGAGGTAACCATACTGTGTTTCATCTTGAGAAACTGAAGGACTTGACATGTGCCCATGAGTATGCGGTGGCAGTCTCAAATCGATTTGATGTGCTCGGTGCCCTCGAGGACCCTGTAGAACTGTGAGATACATTCAAACGTGAAACTCTACAGGCTGCCAAGGAGTGTATTGGGGAGCGCCCGAGGTCAAGGCGTGGTTTTGTCTCAACGGAGACGCTGGAGAAAATCGAGGAGAGTCGCGCTGCCAGGCTGGCTGGGAACCAGGACCAGCACAGGGCTCTGTCGCACCAGACTAGAACCTTCCTGGGGAGAGACAAGGAGAGGTATGTCAGGAGTCTTGCTGAGGATGTCAAAGGTCATTTGAACGCTAATGACCTCCGACCCGCCTACCGAGCCCTGGAGAAGCTCCGTTCCAAGTCTCCATCTCGGGCGAGTGCTATTCGAACAGCAGATGGGCGCCTCGTGTCGGACATGGATGGGCAGATGGCTCGTTGGGCTGAGTTCTTTGGGCAGTTGTTCACGGTGGACCCTCCAACTGAGCAGCTTCACACCACTGGGTTACAGGCAGTGGATGCCGATCCTCCCATTGACGAAACCGCACCCTCTCTTGACGAAGTCAGAGAGGCTGTAGCAAAGTTGAGGGGTGGAAAGGCAGCTGGTGTTTGTAATATCAATGCTGAGCTCCTCAAAGCTGGGGTTGAGGCCATGATCCGCGGGTTGCATGCTGTTCTGACTGCCGTGTGGCAATCAGGTACCGTTCCTCCTGACTGGAAAAGGGGGCTGGTCGTCCCTATCTGGAAAGGGAAAGGGGACCGTCAGGACTGCAACAATTACCGCGGTATTACCAGGGCTGTTTGATTTAAATCAAGTTGATTTTAATCACCTATTTAAATCATGATTGAAATCAAATGACATTTAAAAAAAATCACTGATTGAAATCATAACCTTATCATTATTTGAAAACAAGATGGGAAATAAGGAAAATTAAGCAATTGGGCTTTATGAACACCAATTTTATCATTGTAGTATAATTATATCATAATGAGACTAAATGAGTGGTGCGGGGGAATCCACTGTGGCACTTCCACTGTGGCCCCGGCGTATGCCCCCAATGATGATTGATTGAATACATCATTGCCTTTACAATAATCAATATATAGTAAACATACACTCATCTTAGTCCCTTACCTTAATTCTAATGGTGGGAGAAAGTTCGGAAAGAAATTGCTAAGAAAAAAAAAGATTTTCTACAGGTAGGAAAATCTACCGATTTTATCGGTAGGCTGTGGTCTTTCTGTTGCTCTGTTTCCATGTTCTTTGGCGTATCATACAACTTTTAGCTTGTATGCGATAGTACGTATTAGTAAATAGTTTTGATGAATTCGCCATGGGTGATAATTTCCAGGACTGAAAAGAGCTTGTGATACGTGTGTGACAGCCTTGTGGTAAGTGATACATCAACACTACGGTAGCAGACGATAGATGGCGATGTTGGCGGTGCCAACCCTGTTGGTGGCAGGGAAAGAATGGGGTACAGAGTGGCATAGAAGGAAGATTTGTGTCAAGTTCGAGCTCGAGCTTGAGAGATACACTTACGATGTATCTCTTTAAATACCTTTTTTTCAATTAACAATCATCGGGTTTCACAGATACGATCGGTGAAGTCGGGATCGCAACGCAGGTGTCAGCTGTTTCTACAGCAGAGCCGTGAGCGCCACCGTGGCCAACACATTCAATCATAAAGCTTCTTTATAGCTTCATTGTTCTCCTCTTAAATCCTTCATGATAGTCATGCTTCATCATCAGCCTGCTTAGATCTAATGTTACTCCCCATTCAAAATTTTCCCAGTCTCAAAAAGAATATTTTAAACACTCTTTACAGCACAACTTAATATTTTATTCAAACATCAAAAAATTGTTGAATACAATTACGTACATCTATTAGAAATGTAAAAAATATAGCATAGCATGATCAATCAATCATTGGGGGCATACGCCGGGGGGCGCGTCGCCTCGCCCACCCTACGACGCCACTCCCGGGGGTCACCACGCGCGAGTTCCCATGCAGGCTCCTTTCCCATACCAAGCAGCTCTCGACAAGGCATAGCATGATAACAAGTAATAAATGTGAGAACCATCTATGGGTCAGGATACGCTACGTGGCTTTGTTTACATTGTGCCCGATTGTCTCCGACCAGTGCCAGCCGTCCCCATTGGTTATAGTGGTTTAAAAATTCTCGTTTCCATTCACTGACACAACCCCGTGGCGTCGACGTCAAGGGTGACAGTCTTCAGGGCCAGACGCACGCCAGCACGCCACCACCTCCTATAGTAGAGGTGCCATCATCACCTCTTGCCGATGACCCACCCTCGCCTGACTCACCATCACCCGCCACCCCACCTTCTCCCGCCACTTCTCCCTCCCCCAGCTGTTTGTGTAATATACATTTGACTAAGGATATTTTACCTAACCATTTCATGTGTTCGTAGTGTCTAAATTGGACAGTGGACAAAAGGAGAAAAAACTCCAATTGGATATTTACAATTTGGACAGCCTCACCCCAGAGTTAGAGTGGTTCTATTGTACTTACCTCACACACTCCCATCTTATGTCTTTCCCAACCCTATGTCCATTCTTTAGTGTTTCTTCTCTGTTCTCTGCATCCTTCTGTCCTGCTTCCACCTCGCTGCTGCCCGTGCCAGTGCTTTTCCTCATTTGTCATCTCTGTCCAGAAATCCTTGCCCTCAGCCTGTCCTCATGTAGTATCCTTGTTTCTCCCTTGGAAGTTTAATCACCTTCCTCCGGGAGATAGACATGCTTATTTATTTTACAATCCTGATCTAATTGCCTGTTCCTTTCCCCATCCCCTGCCGTGGCAGCCTCTGTTCCTCCTCCCTTTGGTCTTTTGCTCTTCTCATAGTGCCATATGACCCTTGATGTCTGACACATCCCAATATTTTGTTTGCATTTTAATCAATCCCCCATGGAAGTAGTATAGATGTCTAGAATGGACTAGGAGATAAGGTGATAGTGGCTAAAAGTGTGCATCAATTTAAGGAAAATACAAATATAGAGACAGGACCACAAGAGTATAGCTCAGGCCTTGTGTGCTACAACTGGGTATGTAAATACAACCAGGTTAATACACACACATAGGTGGGCAGGATTACTAGCCTTCATCAAGTGGCAAGGTCACAACTCTTCACTTACCTATTCTTGTATCTATTCTTTGGTAAGTGAACAAAGGATAAAGCATAAAAGAAGACACTCCCATATTGCTTTTTTTTATACTACACACTGTTTGGTACTTTAAGCAAGGTCGGGATCATAAAGATATATAGGTAACAGTGATTCAAATTAACAACAGTTTTCTATTTCAGGTAACAAAGGAGTTTGAGCTGTATGCTACTCTGGAACCTCTAGTCACCAAACACAATGCCATTATTTACATAAACAAACTGCTCAGGTGGATCAAGAATGAAGAAAACAAATTGTTTATCCTAAGCTCTCCTACATTTTAACTTCTAAGTAAATATTTTATACATATTCCAGTATTGTACAAATTTGATCTCTGCAATTCTTTTTCTTTATTTTTAGCCGTTTCTGATTTGTGATATTTGATATATATTGTATATAACCATTAATTCATCTCTGAATGAAGTTGATAACATATTTATTAATAAACATTCCAAAGATACTTTTTGTAGCAATGGACAATTATTTACGACCATTAATCAGAGTAAGATGGGAAGTGGGATTATAATATCATTGTCTTTCTGTATAACATCAGATTTTTCCCATAATATCTTATGAGGTTAGACCGTTAGACGGTCGATAATACACTTCCAACTATCTCTATCCATTGCCTCAACCTCTTCAATGCCCAATGCTGCCAGATCCTCAACACACTGCCTCCCAGGGGCGCACCCAGGATTTTTTTACGGGGAGGACCTTAAAAAAGAAAATTGTCTAGAAAAAATAATTTCATATGCACTTGAAGTTTAATTACATGAGGAAAAATTCATATGAATTCGCCAGCCAGTATAGGTTGCTTAAACCTACGTCACGAATGTTCCCAATGCCGCCTGGAGGCGCTAAGTTTGATTACATTTTGTTGTGGAGGCCCAAGGCCTTCCAGCTACTTGGCGACTAGGCTGAAGATGGCTACAAAAATGGTCTTTTCAGGATATTTTCAGAAGCTGCTGAAGGTTGCAGAAAACAGATATAAAGAATTATCAGATTTGGAAATATAGACCCGTTTTTATCAGATACGGTTAATTTTAGCGACGACGTCGCCAAGTGGGCCAGGGTGTCCTCCATAAATCAATCATTGGGGGTATACGCCGGGGGGCGCGTCGCCTCACCCATCCTACGACACCACTCCCGGGGGTCACCACGCGCGAGTCCCCATGCAGGCTCCTTTCCCATACCAAGCAACTCTCGACAAGAGACATCAACTTGCCCCAGCCACGAGCCTTGTGGGTGCCTCCTTGACCTCCTCCATGCCGGATTGTCTCTTACAGATACAACCCGATGGGAAGGATCAGTTTCAGGGTAGTGTGCCACATGCCCATATAGCCGAAGTTGGCGCTGACGAACTTTGCAGGTAATAGGCCTCGATTCAGTCTCACGGTGCAATCGCTGATTTGACACGTAATCATCCCAGCGATACCCCATGATTCTGCGAAGACACTTATTACCAAAGGTATCGATTCGTCTCCAAGTCGCTATTTAGTGTCCATGTCTCACAACCATAGAGTAAGACAGGGATCACAAGCGACTTGAAGATCCGGATCTTTGTCCTCCTGCACAGGTACCGACAACGCCAAATACTCCTGCTGAGCGAGTCCATAACACTGTGGGGTATGCCAATCCGCCGTAAGACTTCTTGACGTGACCCGCCGTCATTATGGACTGCGGACACATGGAGGTGTCCTCCATAGATATAATAAATTATTTACTATATACCACCAATTCTACCACATGGTTAAATAAGGATCATGAGGAGTCTATAGTCTTATAGATTCGTCATTGATGGGATGCTGCAAGTGTATTTACCTAGTTGTGATATACTGGCACTGTGAGAGATGGCTACGAGTTATGTGTTGGTCCCCATGGCTCCGGTACCAGAAACATTAACAGTTCTCTACTTCTGAATTTTGCAAGGTCCAGAAGGTTGAGAATTGCAGGTTCTTGGTATCAGAGACCAGAGCTGCACCGCTGGACATGGTATAGTAATGCCGGAGGGGTAGCTAAAGAGATCGACCACGTCCTCGTTAGTACTCGTTGGAGGATCCTCCAGAACTGCAGGGTTTACCGGAGTGCTGAGTTCTTTGGCACAGATCACAGACTTGTTGTTGCTACACTTAAGCTTCATGTCAAGTCAAGAAGAATCTCAAGAGGTAACCATACTGTGTTTCATCTTGAGAAACTGAAGGACTTGACATGTACCCATGAGTATGCAGTAGCAGTCTCAAATCGGTTTGATGTGCTCGGTGCCCTCGAGGACCCTGTAGAACTGTGAGATACATTCAAACGTGAAACTCTACAGGCTGCCAAGGAGTGTATTGGAGAGCGCCCGAGGTTAAGGCGTGGTTTTGTCTCGAAGGAGACACTGGAGAAAATTGAGGAAAGTCGCGGTGCCAGGCTGGCTGGGAACCAGGACCAGCACAGGACTCTGTCATGCCAGACTAGAACCTTCCTGGGGATAGACAAGGAGAGGTATGTCAGGAGCCTCGCTGAGGATGTCGAGGGCCATTTGAACGCTAATGACCTCCAACCCGCCTACCGAGCCCTGAAGAAGCTCCGTTCCAAGTCTACATCTCGGGCGAGTGCTATTCGAGCAGCAGATGGGCGCCTAGTGTCAGACATGGATGGGCAGATGGCTCGTTGGGCTGATTACTTTGGGCAGTTGTTAACGGTGGACCCTCCAATTGAGCAGCTTCACACCACTGGGTTACAGGCAGTGGATGCCGATCCTCCCATTGACGAAACCGCACCCTCTCTTGACGAAGTCAGAGAGGCTGTAGCAAAGTTGAGGGGTAGAAAGGCAGCTGGTGTTTGTAATATCAGTGCTGAGCTCCTCAAAGCTGGGGTTGAGGCCATGATCCGCCGGTTGCATGCTGTCCTGACTGCCGTGTGGCAATCAGGTACCATTCCTCCTGACTGGAAAAGGGGGCTGGTCGTCCCTATCTGGAAAGGGAAAGGGGACCGTCAGGACTGCAACAATTACCCCGGTATTACACTGCTCAGCGTGCCAGGCAAGGTGCTTGCCCATCTATTGCTGACACGGATCCGCAGTCATCTGCTGAAGCATCAGGGACCTCAGCAGTCTGGGTTCACACCTGGTAAGTCAACAACGGACCGTATCCTAGCACTTCGTGTCCTGGTGGAACGCCGACGTGAGTTTCGACAGGGGATGCTTGCAGCCTATGTTGATCTCAAGAAGGCGTTTGACTCAGTGCATCGTGAGTCACTCTGGGATCTTCTGCGACCGCGGGATTCCTGCAAGGACTATTGGTTTGATGACTGGTCTGTACTCTGGGACTGAGAGTGCTGTGTAGTGTGGGGGAGGTGTATCCAGCTTCTGTCCTGTTAATACAGGAGTGAGGCAAGGGTGGGTTCTTGCCCAATCACTTTTCAACAGTTGTATGGACTGGGTATTGGGCAAAGTTGTAGATCAATGTGATTGTGGAGCATCCGTCGGCAACACCAAGATCACTGATCTTGTTTTTGCCGATGATCCAGTAACCTATGCTGAGTCGCTGGAGGTCCTGGTGATGGCTCTCGAGGCGTTGCACGAGGAGGCAAAGCCTTTGGGACTTGAGGTCTCCTGGCTTAAGACCAAGGTCCAGGTGTTTGGAGGCTTACTAGATGAAGCAGTACAGTCTGTTCATGCATGTGGCGAGGACATTGAGATCTTGGAAAGTTTTACATACCTTGGTAGCGTAGTCCATAATGACGGCGGGTCACGTCAAGAAGTCTTACGGCGGATTGGCATTGCCCACGGTGTTATAGACTCGCTCAGCAGGAGTATTTGGCATTGTCGGTACCTGTGCAGGAGGACAAAGATCTGGATCTTCAAGTCGCTTGTGATCCCTGTCTTACTCTATGGTTGTGAGACATGGATACTAAATAGCGACTTGAAGAGACGAATTGATGCCTTTGGTAATAAGTGTGTCTTCGCAGAATTATGGGGTATTGCTGGGATGATTATGTGTCAAATCAGCGATTGCACCGTGAGACTGAATCGAGGCCTATTACCTGCATAATCCGTTAGTGCCAACTTCGGCTATATGGGCATGTGGCACGCTACCCTGAAACCGATCGTTCCCATCGGGTTGTATCTGTAAGAGACAATCCGGCGTGGAGGAGGCCAAGGGGGCGCCCACAAGGCTCATGGCTGGGGCAAGTTGATGTTTCTTGTCGAGAGTTGCTTGGTTTGGGAAGGGAGCCTGCATGGGGACTCGCGCGTGGTGACCCCCGGGAGTGGCGTCGTAGGGTGGGCGAGGCGACGCGCCCCCCGGCGTATGCCCCCAATGATTGATTGATTGATATACGGGAAATGAGTTACACTCGTGGGGTCCCTTCTTCTTGTCTCAATTGGTCAATCTTAGCTTTAAAATCATGAATACTTTTGGCATCTATAATTTCACTGTCCAGGTTATTCCACATATCAAGTGTGTGTGTGTGTGTGTGTAAATGTTGGGTTTGGGTCAGGGATTTTGGGAATTTTTACCAAGTTACCAGATAAACTAGCATACACTAGGGTGCCGCATAAAGCTTGTTCGCATAAAGCGTTTCCCCTATAAAGCGAACGGCCTATAATATTATTTTTTTTTATTTTTTTTTTTTTTTTTTTTAATAAATAAAATTCCAAAATTTTCGTTAGGAACGAATTTGATCATATAGAACGATTCCGCCATCAAAGTAGGGCAAATCCGAGGAGTTCTCATATAGAGAGCCAAAATATTGTACAGAACGTGAGCAGGCCGCCATAAGAAGGCTTGTGGCAGCTTTCATTTTCTATTAACTCAGGCACTTTTCGTAAGCCGGCTTGCCCAGCTGGTGCAAGCCATGGCAAGGGTGAGTGAGTAGCAACGGCGGTAGCGACCGTGAAATTCTAATCCTTTTTTACCAAAAAACATTCTTGTGAAGGATATATGTTGTGATCCATTCACAATATCGTCAGTTATCGTAATTTATTGATGGCTTCCATTCGAAGGTACACTCGTCATTGTTGTTGTTGTTTTAGGACTGCGAGGATACCTTGGGGAACACTATGAGCCCTGGTGATGTCTTATGATGCTATCATGCTATCACAGGCGCTGCAGTTGACCGGTTTTCTTCAGGAAGGCACAGGTGAGGCGGATGACAGCGTGTTGCCGTGAGGGGGGGACGCCAGCCGCCGCCAGCAGGGTGGGCAGGTCAAAGGTGGTGACATTCAGGGCGAGGAGTTAAGTGTGTAGCACTACATGGTGGGAGTGGAAGCGAGGACACTGCAGCAGAAAGTGTTCAATAGTCTCAGAGACGTTCCTGCACCAGGGGCAGTGGGGGTCAGGGGATAGACGGAGACGGTGTAGGTTAGCCGTGAGTGTCGTGTGCCCCAGGCGGAGGCGGGTGAGAGTGACATCCAGGACGCTGGACTTTTTCCGTATCCACGGCTGGGGGGAAGAGTCACTGTGGTATTGGCCCATGGAGGTGATGCGGAGGGCATCGCTAAGCGTGTTGTTCCAGGTGAAGCGGCAGACCCGAGAGATGAGGCGTGTGGCTGTGATCGGGCCCCGCTAGTTCTGGCGAGGCACGCAAGCGAGTGTTAAGCCAGGTTTATGGCAACTTGCTTTTGAGTTATTAACCTAACCTAATCCCACGCTTTAACCTCCTAACTAAAGCCAAATCTGCATTAAAAGTGTCCGCGGTAAGGGAAGAACAGAGGCGATGTAGGTCACAAGAGGAAGAAGAGTGATAGGCACGCCGCACGTAAACAAACACTTGTCTCTCGCCTCCCTATGAACATGTCATTATCTCCAAAAGTTTGAGTCCAAAAGAATGTTTCCTAGAATCCAATAAGGTAAACAGAAACCATACTCCCAATTGTGTAGGGAATTTCGATCCTAGTGTAAAATAATACCATGTTCTGGTATGCATGGGTGTGAACAAGTATAAATGTACGGGTACGGGCGGGAGGACCGATCGACCAATATCAATTTTTCCCATAGGTTATGTGTTTTACATGAGCGAATTCACATAAAACAACCTCGTTTATCGACCAATTTCTCGTTTTATGTGGGACCCTAGTGTACTCTTAAATATTATATTTCACTAAATTGTCCAGTACAGTTGTTTTATATCCTTATAGCACAAATAGTAACAAATTATTGGCTGAAACAACAAACCATTTCACGCGTTACAAAATTCTTTCCCCGGTAGAGTTAGAATTCTCTTCCGCGAATACATACCACGTTAGACAAATTGCGCGTAACTATAAACTGTGTTAGACGAGGATAAACTGTGTACAGTAAACCCTCTCTAACTTGAACCCGTATAATTCAAACTTCGGATAATTCGACTTGTTTCAGGCCCAGTTTAAATTTTTCAACAACTTTCCATAATCCGAACTGAAGTTCAAATTGTCCGCACATTGTTTGAATTGTCGGAGTTTTCTTCAGCATCTCCCACCTCCTCTGTGCCATCCACTTCGTCAGCCAGCCTCCACATCGCCTCCAACACATTAAACACCTCAAGCACTGAAGACCTTACCTTACATATTCCCAGAGTGACACCACTGTTGCATTCAGTAGCGGTCGGTCACCACCCTCGCACTCTCCCTACTGAACGACACTGGACGCTTCACAATACATATTGCAACCAAGATAGCAGCTTTGATCAAGTGATCAGCAATTGATCTCTGTGGCTATTCTTATTGTTGCAGAATAACTTGTTGGTGACCCTGTATTTGATGCAGCAGGAAATGAAGTATTAAGGAGGCAAGAAGAGGAGGCTTTTTTTGCCTTTTGTTTACATACCCTTATTGTGGCACGAGCTGGTAACTCTGGCGATCCACCTCCCAGGGCTGTAGTGCGAGGGTGTAGTGTAGTGTAGTGTAGATGCGAGTAGTAGCCACACAACATTCACGGCCCACCTGACGACGAGTCACCTAGTCTTTGACGAGGCCCGAGTTCACCCTTTTGACCTCCATTTTCGTACTTTAATTGCTTAAAAGCAAAGACATATTACATAAAACATTAACAGCAATACAAAAGACAATAGATAATAGATAACAGATGCTATTTACCATGAACTACAGTGGCCACAAAAAGTACTGGCCGGGCAAACGCTAAAAAAAGTTATTTGGGTGGGTCGGCGTTGCGTGGTGATTCCCTCCACAGCTTGCGTTTGATCGTACGTCTGGCACTGTCACAGGCTGTTAGAAGTGTATGGGGGATGACATGGCAGCATAAATGTCATACAAGTTCTCTCTGAGCTTCCACAGACGGGGGAATGTTACACCCAGTTTCTCGTGGTGAATCCACTATTTTCGCCGACAACTTTCTAGCCGCAGTATTTTTCAACCCAAGGCACTAGGATGGCCCTGACCAACTTCTCCATAGAGGAAAAAGCACGAATTTTAGCCTGGAAAGCTGATATTGTCTCCACTCAAGAAATTGCAATGAGGTCAGGGCAAGGAGAAAAGGAGAAAGGATTATCAGGCGTCTCGTGGTGGCACCGCGGGACCTCCCACCTAAAACTGTTTCATTACATAAAATGTGTTTTGGAAGGCCAAAGAAGACTTGCAAGACCACAGATAGACTCCTGAAGCGAGAAGTATGAAGGATCCACGGATCATTGCCAATGAACTCAAAATAAAACATCCATTATTACTGGGAGAGGTTGCTGAACGGACGATACAACACAGATTGCAGAAGGACCTCAACATAGGGGGATAGGGGGGCGGCCAATACTTTTTGTGGACACTGTATTTAGAGTTAGGCCTGGTGAGACGAGTGAGTGTGGTGGTTGTTAAGGCGGTGGTGGTTGTGGTTGTGCGTTTATCTTTCCTCCACTCTCGTTTCTCCGCTTTTTTGCCCTTGTCCTTATCGTCACCTGACTTCCTCGAACCACTACCACCACCAGTACTTGTAGATGCCATAGTCTTGGCGCAAAATGCCGAAGGTACCGTGACTTTGAGCAAATAACAGCGCAATCGTCAAGATGGCTGCCGGGAAGATAACAAACACCAACATGGACGCTTGCGGGCGGTGCATTCTGGGCCGACGTCATTCTGTGATGTCAGCGCGCATCTCGCCAAAGGTGAATTTAAAGCACCAAATTGGGATTCTAGTACCATATCCAACCTATCGCCAATACTGTGTTTCGCCAAACTGAGACTCGCCAAATGCGAGGAACCACTATACAAATATTGTTCGGTCGAGTGCCGAGCAAACGTTCGACTATCGAGCTATTTTTTTTCAGAGCAAAGCGTTTGAATACCGAATGGTTTGAGTAGGGAGCCATTCGAGTACCGAGCTCCCAGTGTATATATTTTTTTCTTCTTTCTGCTTAACGTCAGTTTTTCTCATAATATTTTATGAGGTTAGACAGCCGATGATACGCCTCCAACCATCTTTTTCCATTGCCTCAACCTCTTCAATGCCCAATGCTGCCAGATCCTCTTCAACACACTGTCTCCATGTCTTCCTTGGCCTGCCCGGTGGACGGCGACCTGGAACTTCCACTCTAACTGCTCTCCCCAATGCCTCACTATCTTCTCTCCTCTTCACGTGCCCAAACCACCTCAATCACACTTCACCGGACACTTCATCTCTCCATGTGATCCCAGTCATAACCAACCAACACATCCTCTAACTTCTTCGTCAAAGCCCATGTCTCAGAACCATACAGCAAAACTGATCTTATACATGCTTCAAATACTCCTCTGTTTTTCAGTGGAATACTCTTGTTTATCAGCAGTCCCACTATCTCTCCACTTTATCTATGTAGTTGCTACCCTTGTTCTTATTGCTCTCTCCACTCCACCCTCGCTATCTAACATGCCACCAAGATAACAAAATGTTCACTTCTTCTATTACATCACCATTCACTTCTGTAGTTTCTACCTCTTCCTCTTCTGGTGAGCCCCCTCTGTTGATTCTTCTTATACACACTGGACAGCAGAAATCTACCACCGTATTCAGGTTTCCTAGTCCCGAACATCTTTTATGACAGTGCATCTCCCTTTCCTTTAAACAGTGGTAAGGTAAAACTATCCTTTCATATCCTTGGTAGGTCATGTCTCACCAATTTATTGAGTTTTTATAGGAGAGTTTATGAGACGGCAGATAATGATAAGGATTATGATATAACATACCTGGACTTTATTTAGTAAGGCATTCGACAAAGTACCACACGAGCGTTTCTTAAATAAGGTTAAGGCTCATGGAATAGATGGGAAGGTTCTTCGTTGGATTAGAGCTTGGCTAAGTGATAGGCAACAAAGGGTTACAATTAATGGTTCTAAATCTGAATGGGAACAGGTGACAAGTGGGGTTCCACAAGGGTCTGTTTTGGGTCCATTACTATTTTTGATTTACATCAACGACTTGGATAGTGGGATTAGCAGTGATATCAGCAAGTTTGCTGATGATACTAAGGTAGGTAGGATTATTGGATCACAGTCTGATGTAAACATATTGCAGGGAGACTTAGATAAACTTAATGAGTGGGTAGTCAGATGGCAGATGGAATTTAATATTGCAGTGCAGTGCAGCGTTATGAATGTTGGTAGAAAAAACCCTGGTAATAGATACACCATACACAGTGTATTGCTGAAAAGATCAGAAGGTGAAACAAATCTTGGAGTGAGGGTGAGCCCAGACCTCTGACCTAGGAAACAATGTATCAAGGCTAGAAATAGAGCTAATAGAGTGTTAGGATTCATTACCAGAAGTGTTAAAAGTAGAGGTGCAGTAGTCATTCTAAAACTTTATCTGGCTCTAGTCAGACCTCACCTAGACTATGCGGTTCAGTTTTGGTCTCCATATTACAGGATGGATATAGCCTTGTTAGAATCAGTGCAGAGAAGGATGACCAAAATGATTTAAGGGATACATAACTTAAGTTATGAGGGGAGATTGAAGCTATTACAGTTACACTCACTCGAGAGACGCAGAGTAAGGGGCGAACTGATAGAAGTTTTTAAGTGGATAAAGGGATTTAATAAAGGAGAGGTAGGAAAAGTTCTTATGGTTATTAACCAGGGTAGAACAAGAAGTAACGGATTCAAACTGGAAAAGCGTAATTTAAAAAAGAAATGGGGAAAAACTGGTTCACAAATAGGGTGGTGAATGACTGGAATGGACTCAGTAGACAGGTAGTTAGTGCTGAGTCATTGGGGAGCTTTAAAGAGGGGCTGGATAGGTTCATGGATGGGGATGAAAGGTGGATGTAGGTAGTGTTAGGTAACAGGAACTACTACGTATAGGCCTCACGGCCTCTTGTAGCTTCCTTATTTTCTTATGTTCTTCTTATGTTCATTCATCTGGACCTTTCTCCTCCCTCATAATCTTTTCAAAAACTCCAGTTAGTTTTCTGATATCTGTCCTTCCTGCTATAGTCTATTCACTTAAGCTGGATTCCTGGGCTGGCAGCTGCTCGATGCCTACCCGAGTTTGTAAGGACGTCGCTGATTGGCTGATAGACTTGGGCTGGGTGGTGGTGGTGGTGGTACCTTGCCTCGCCGCTACCAAAACCCTTGCGTTGCCTCAGAAAAATATTCACATTTCTTTGCTTAACTCACCTCTTACATAAGATAGGCCTATTTTGTTTGCATCAGTGAATCAGGCAGTGATTGGTCAACAATAACACGCTATTCGTAACTCAATAAGCTAAAAAATAAAGTCATGACTGAGTATCACAAGAGTAGGCGGATTTTCAGGTTTCAATACATTGAAATGTTGTACTCCTACCCGATATTACCAAGCTACCAGATGATATTTAGGTTAAACTGAGCCTACTATCGTGTTCAGGATACATTGCTGCATATCTTGAGCATAAAAAAAATTCAGTAAGACCACCAATATTCAGATAATTGAAGGAAAGTAAAACAGTGTATAAAAAATTTCTTGCTTTTTTTGCTTCAACTCGCTGTAACTCCATCAGTTTTGCTCGCATTAAATTTTGAATCGCTGTTTCAAAATCCTCACAATTTTCCAATTCTTAAGGTATGTAGCACGTACCAATAAGGAAAAGATTATTTGGTCAAAGTGGTTAATAAAGTAAAACTACTGAAACTGGCGCCGTGACTGGTGAGCATTGCTCCCACAGCAGAGATGAGTTCTGGGGAGTGCTATCAGAGGCTCACCAGTCACGGCGCCAGTTTCAGTAGTTTTACTTTATTAACCACTTTGACCAAATAATCTTTTCCTTATTGGTACGTGCTACATACCTTAAGAATCGGAAAATTGTGAGGATTTTGAAACAGCGATTCAAAATTTAATGCGAGCAAAACTGATGGAGTTACAGCGAGTTGAAGCAAAAAAAGCAAGAAATTTTTTTATACACTGTTTTACTTTCCTTCAATTATAATTATCTGAATATTGTGTGGTCTTACTGAATTTTTTTTATGCTCAAGATATGCAGCAATGTATCCTGAACACGATAGTAGGCTCAGTTTAACCTAAATATCATCTGGTAGCTTGGTAATATCGGGTAGGAGTACAACATTTCAATGCATTGAAACCTGAAAATCCGCCTACTCTTATGATACTCAGTCATGACTTTATTTTTTACCCTATTGAGTTACGAATAGCGTGTTATTGTTGACCAATCACTGCCTGATTCACTGATGCAAACAAAATAGGCCTATCTTATGTAAGAGGTGAGTTAAGCAAAGAAATGTGAATATTTTTCTGAGGCAACGCAAGGGTTTTGGTAGCGGCGAGGCAAGGTACCACCACCACCACCACCCAGCCCAAGTCTATCAGCCAATCAGCGACGTCCTTACAAACTCGGGTAGGCATCGAGCAGCTCCCAAGAATCCAGCTTAAGTGAATAGACTATAGTTTCAGCATATCACTGCTTACACCTGATGGATCTTGTGCCTTTCCATCTTTTTTAACAATTTTGTGGATATTATTATCACAAACTATGAATTCTTACCTCCGGATCACCCAAAAACTACCTAGAACTGAAGACTACCTTTGCTAGCGCTAAATCGGGTACTTATCAGTGGTAGTTGGGTTGAGCAGGTTTGAAAGTCTTGATTATATCCACGAGTGCTGGTCAAGGGAATGTTGTTGGTCTCACGTGTGGCTCAAGGTTAAATGGCCGGAGGCTGGTGTTTTCCAGGACACCGATGGAATTATTATTCCGGGCGAGAAACTCGCTTGTGTGATGATTTACAATGTCCTTTTACTTAACCGATTGATCGGTTATCTTTCTACACGGTGACAACATCTTATTTGGTGAAAATCGAGAACGTGACTGACGTCTCCACCTGGTGGAGGGCTGTGTACACGTTGCTTTGGGTACACGTGGAGGTGGCAATAATTTTTCCCCACAACCTTTATTTTACTTTATCTTTCTGATTATTTAATAGTGGTAATAGTTAATACCACTGAGATTATTAATTTATCATATCACAATATTTATCTAACTTATTTTATACCCAATTCTACGATACTATATACATAACTAGTGGGATAACCCCCACCTCCCTTTTCAGCCCAGGGGAGGGGGGAACCACACCACCACCACCTCTTCTAATTAAGAGGGTGGCTCAGTGGATAATTTGCACAAGTTTACTTTCCTACCAGTGTGTGTGTATATATATATATATATATATATATATATATATATATATATATATATATATATATATATATATATATATATATATATATATATATATATATATTTTATATATATATATATATTAGTGATGGACCGAATGTCTATTTTCCATATTCGCTTATGTGAATATTTATTTTAATATTCGCGAATGCAAATTGTGAATATTACATAATATTTCAAGTAATACACTATTTATGATATTATACAGGTAACTGAAATATTTTGTATGCATTGTAAGAGTTCAGCCATAAAAAATTGAATGTCTATAATAAATTCCATTCAATTTTCTATGTTTCCAGGTTGCAGGACGAGGACCCACTCTTACACGAATACTTACATGATATCTTACATGAATAATTATTGTTGCAAAGTTTACACTTTGCCTTGTCAGTAGAGATAATCTCAAAAAAATCCAAAACCACACTGGTGTGACTGGACGCCATTATGCAGTAGCTGCAACACTGTTCTCTTTCAAAGAAAGTTGATTGTGCTCGTGGATGATAGAGAAGAGCACGTATATGCTTACTGCAGTATGGCGCACGAGGCAATGAGTTGAGTTCAGTAACAGTGAACTTGAGAGTAGCGGCTGCCACTCTGTTGGAGGGTGGAGGATAGAGGGAGTGTCAGAAGGACTATGCCCTTGGCTACAACTACACCTCTTCACCCCATTCTTTTAACTTACGCTCGACTAAACTATTAATTTATTTATGTTTGCTTGTGTAATATTATGTTCACTTGTTATATTTTTCCTTATTTTTGTCAGTTTATTGATTTGGGCAAAATATTCGCATATTCGCAAGCAACTACGAGTGGGAGTGCAAAATTGAATGCAGGGACGAATATTAAAAAAACATGTGAATATTCGCAATTGCGAATGCGAATATTCGGTCCATCCTATAATATATATATATATATATATATATATATATATATATATATATATATATATATATTATTATATATATATATATATATATATATATATATATATATATATATATATATATATATATATATAATATATATATATATATATACACACTAGGGTCCCACATAGAGAGAAATTGGTCGATAAGCGAGGTTGTTCTATGTGAAACACATAACCTATGGGAAAAATTGATATTGGTTGATCAGTCCTGTCTGTACCCGTACATTTATACTCATTCACACCCATGCATACCAAAACATATATAAATGATAAGTTATGCATATAAATGATGAAATAGGCATATTGTTGCTTACCTGTTTACTGAGTAATCGTCCAGACCAGTGCTATTCAACCTGGGTGGACGGTCCACCTAAAGGTGGACGAGACTGAGTGAGGGGTGGACAGGTCGGTGGACGAGATCATGCCCACGTGTCGGTATAGATAAGGGAACATAAATCTATGGTATAAAGCTAGGCAAAGGTGGGGATATTTTTACAAGTACACACAAACCTCGTTTTCCCGGACTAATAGGGGGGAGCACTGGTCCGGGAACAGCAAAAGTCCGGGAATCGCAACATTCCAGTAATTATCCTTTAAACAAAAAACAAAACAAAAAAAAACAAAAAAAAGTTCGATGCTATTACCCACCCCCGGACGTTTATCCTACTCTAGTATTTACTGTCCGGCAACTGCCAATATCAACTACCCCGCCGCTTACTTTTACATCCGCTGAGCATGCTGCCACCTGGCGGGAGGCAGCAGAGTGTTCAATAGTCTCAAGAGACGTTCCTGCATCAGGGGCAGTGGTGGTCAGGGGACTAACGGAGGCTGTGCAGGTGAACCGTGAGTGTCGTGCGCCTAAATGTAAACAATACGATCGCTGAGCATGCTGCCACCTGGCAGGAGGCAGCAGAAAGTGTTCAATAGTCTCAGACGTTCCTGCACCAGGGGCAGTGGGGGTCAGGGGACTAACGGAGGCGGTGCAGGTGAACCATGAGTGTCGTGTGCCCAAATGTAAACAATACGACTGCTGAGGATGCTGCCACCTGGCGGGAGCCAGCAGAAAGTGTTCAATAGTCTCAGATGTTCCTGCACCAGGGGCAGTGGGAGTCAGGGGACTGACGGAGGCTGTGCAGGTGAACCGTGAGTGTCGTGTGCCCAAATGTAAACAATACGACCGCTGAGCATGCTGCCACCTGGCGGGAGGCCCTAACACTGACCAGGGGTGACAGGAGATGCTTGGACCGCTGGACAACTTTGTCAATTTACGAACAGGACCAGGCATTTCAACGTAAAAAAAAATAATAATAATAAAAAAATGAAAAAAAATGTCTGGGACTCTGACATATCCCCAGACCTCGGATTTTGTCCGGCAAATCCGATATCCGGGAAATGGAGGTCCGGGAAATCGAGGTTTGTGTGTATAGGGAAAATAAATGGATTCAAACTGAAGGTGAAAAAATTCAAAAGCAATGTAGACAAGAGGTGTTGTTCTGATTTTGAAGTCTTTGATACCTATATGAGAGACAGTGGCTGGAAACATGGTATGGAGACAGCAGAGCCGACACTGCAGGTACAAATGTACCCCTGGATTACCAGACACCTGACTTTGATGCAGGAAAACCTTGACTTCTATTTCCAAGACACCTCAGACCTCCAACATATGGAAGCTTCATCCATTCTCAGATGATGGAACTGATCATTCTGATGCCGTATTGGAGCTTCCAGTGGATTATTCTTAAAAAGCATCTTTCAAAACATTTGGCCGTCCTATGCATTGCATTGTTGGGTTGTCCTGTTTCATAGTCAGGACTACAAGAAGTAAGCTGAGAAGGCAACAGCCATGTTTGTGCAGATGCCATCATGTCTGTGTCAGCAAAGTTTCTCAAGCTTAGTTTTAATCAAGGCATAGAAAAGGAATGCCATTCTGAATTTGGATCCTCTTATGCACGTTGCACTTGAAAATTGTCTGATGCCTCAATTTAAGCTGATAACAGACAAATTGCAACAGCAGCCAGGCCACTGATTTTTGTTTCTTGAAGGAAAAGGCTTTGTTTTCTCGATTACCAAATGTAGCGCATATTAGGTGCAATTTTACTTGAGTTTCATGAAGAAAAATGCATTTGCTGTGTAATTTCGATTGTACGTTTAATTTTTCCTTGTATATTTACTATACTGCTAGACTGCATGTGTTATTATACAGAGGAATATGTAAACTGTAAATTTTAAATGAGAGTGAAACTGCCTTTTCCAACCTATACATATTGTAGAATGATATAGTTAGATTTAAAATGTCAGAGCCGGGAGATTTCAAGGAGAAAAAAATTATGGTGGACAGCTCTTACCAAATCACTACTAGGGGTGGACGACATCAAAAAAGGTTGAAGAGCACTGGTCCAGACCATTTCATCATTCGTGATTTTATGTAGTTAGAGTACAGTAAAACCCTTATAACTCGGCACGATAGGGGCTCTGGCCCTTGCCGAGTTATTCAATATGCCGACTTATGCAAATGCCCTCCGATATGGATGAAAAAAAAAAAAAAATGTAATTACAGTACGTACATCATACAGTACTGTATTTCAAGATGTCAGCTCCATCCCGCAAGGGTGTCTCCAGCAGGAATGTATTGAAATTGAAGAGCCTGAGCCTGCACGAAAAGGTCAAAAGGACAAAAACACGACTTTATGCGACTGAGGATATGCCGAGTAAGCAAAGAGATGCAGTTATAACAGCAATATGCCGAGATACATTATTTTTTGCCGCCTTTCTGTATAAATGTTCACACAAGAGATTGTGAGAACATGATATGCCATGTGAAAACCAAGAAATGCAGTTTAGGGGAGGCGGTAGCAGAGTGGTTAGCGTCACCGGGTGGCGTTCTCGAAGACCCGAGTTCGATCCCGAGTGAGACCCATAAATCCACTTGAAATATTTCTGCACCGTCGAGTGGCCTAAGAACACCCACATGCCCTGTCCATTAACTCTACCTTTGACTGCGAGTGCATTGGAGGACACAGGGGGCGGCATGAGCCTCTAATCAGGCGTCACTATAAAAATCCTGCCTGCTGTGCCACCACGGCCGAGGGCCAACCATCACAGCCCTCGAGTGAGCCTCCAGAGCCTACCATCTGAGCCCTGGAGGTCACTGCCTACAGGCGCTATAGGCATAGATGGTAAAAAAAAAAAAAAAAAAAAAAAAAGTTTATCTTTGCCTTGCCGAGTTATATCAAATTCCGAGTTATAAGAGTTTTACTGTATAGCCATTATCGAGTGTATCAACAATATGTTGTCACTTTTTGCATCCAGTCAGCCGTTTTTTAATAATCCGTCATCAAAATCTGTAAATTCCCCGAGCTTTGAAAACGCTGCTGGCAACTGGCAGACGACGGCACCATGGCTCGGTGATGTCATCCCAGGAGATTTCTCCCTCCCGCGCTAATACAAATACTGTACACGTAAACCTAGGCAATAAACATAGTACACACAACCCTCGTTTTCCCGGACTAATAGGGAGCACTGGTCCGGGAACCACAACAATCCGAGGTCATTACCCACCCCCGGACGTTTATCCTACTCTAGTATTTACTGTCTGGCAACAGCCAATATCAACTACCCCGCCGCAGACTTTTACTTCACTTTGTTGTTGTTTTTAGGGCTGCGAGGATCCCTTGGGGAACACTATGAGCCCTGGTGATGTCCTATGATGCTATCACAGGCTCTGTAGTTGACCTGTCTTCCTCAGGAAGGCACAGGTGAGGCGGATGACAGCGTGTTGCCGGGAGGGGTGGACGACAGCCGCCGCCAGCAGGGTGGGCAGGTCACAGGTGGCGACGTTCAGGGTGAGGAGTTGAGAGCGTAGCACTACACGGTGGGAGTGAAAGCGCGGACACTGCAGCAGAAAGTGTTCAATAGTCTCAGCAGACGTTCCTGCACCAGGGGCAGTGGGGGTCAGGGGACTGACGGAGGCGGTGCAGGTGAATCGTGAGTGTCGTGTGCCCAAATGTAAACAATACGACCGCTGAGCATGCTGCCACCTGGCGGGAGGCCAGCCGCCGCCAGCAGGGTGGGCAAGTCAAAGGTGGCGACGTTCAGGGTGAGGAGTTGAGAGCATAGCACTACATGGTGGGAGTCGAAGCGCGGACACTGCAGCAGAAAGTGTTCAATAGTCTCAGAGACGTTCCTACACCAGGGGCAGTGGGGGTCAGGGGACTGACGGAGGCAGTGCAGGTGAACCTTGAGTGTCTTGTGCCCAAATGTAAACAATACGAACGCTGAGCATGCTGCCACCTGGCGGGAGGCGCGGACACTGACCAGGGGTGACAGGAGACGCTTGGACCGCCGGACTACTTTGTCGATTTACGGACTGGACCAGGCATTTGTCCGGGACTCTGACATATCCCCGGACCTCGGATTTTGACCGGCAAATCCGATATCCGGGAAAACGAGGGTTGTGTGTACTTGAAGAACTTTGGGTGTTTCTGCTAGATTTATTTTGCGATATGATATACACATGCATCCTTTATAGGTGCAGCAAGAAAGCTGTGCCTTTCCAGAGAAGTTTGCACATGTATCAGACCAATAGGCGAGAAATGTGTAAAAGATGTTGGTGCGTCGGACGAGGGCTCAATGGAGAGCCATCGCAATGGGGTGAAGGTAGGGAAACGGGGGTGGGTGTTGGTGGTGGGGGAAGGGGATGGGTGTTGGTAGTGGGGGAAGAGGATGGTTGTTAGTGGTGGGAGAAGGGGATAGTTGTTAGTGGTGGGGGAAGGGGGTGGGTGTTAGTGGTGGAGGAATGGGATGGGTGTTAGTGGTGGGGAAGGGGATCGGTGTTGGTGGTGGGGGAAGAGGATGGGTGTTCGGTGGTGGGGGAAGGGGATGGGTGTTCGGTGGTGGGGGAAGGGGATGGGAGTTGGTGGTGGAGGGGGATGGGAGTTGGTGGTGGAAGGGGATGGGTGTTCAATCAATCAATCATTGGGGGCATACGCCGGGGGGCGCGTCGCCTCGCCCACCCTACGACGCCACTCCCGGGGGTCACCACGCCCGGGTTCCCATGCAGGCTCCTTTCCCATACCAAGCAGCTCTCGACAAGAAACATCAACTTGCCCCAGCCACGAGCCTTGTGGGCGCCCCCTTGGCCTCCTCCACGCCGGATTGTCTCTTACAGATACAACCCGATGGGAAGGATCAGTTTCAGGGTAGCGTGCCACATACCCATATAGCCGAAGTTGGCGCTGACGGACTATGCAGGTAATAGGCCTCGATTCAGTCTCACGGTGCAATCGCTGATTTGACACGTAATCATCCCAGCGATACCCCATGATTCTGCGAAGACACATATTACCAAAGGCATTGATTCGTCTCTTCAAGTCACTATTTAGTGCCCATGTCTCACCACCATAGAGTAAGACAGGGATCACAAGCGACTTGAAGATCCGGATCTTTGTCCTTCTGCACAGGTACCGACAACTCCAAATACTCCCGCTGAGCGAGTCCATAACACCGTGGGCTATGCCAATCCGCCGTAAGACTTCTTGACGTGACCCGCCGTCATTATGGACTGCGCTACCAAGGTATGTGAAACTTTCCAAGATCTCAATGTCCTTGCCACACGCATGAACAGACTGTACTGCTTCATCTAGTAAATCTCCAAACACCTGGACCTTGGTCTTGAGCCAGGAGACCTCAAGTCCCAAAGGCTTTGCCTCCTCGTGCAGCGCCTCGAGAGCCATCACCAGGACCTCCAGCGACTCAGCAAAGATTACTGCATCATCGGCAAAAACAAGATCAGTGATCTTCGTGTTGCCGACGGATGCTCCACAATCACTTTGATCTACAACCTTGTCCAATACCCAGTCTATACAAGCGTTGAAAAGTGATGGGGCAAGGACGCACCCTTGCCTCACTCCTGTATTCACAGGAAAGAAGCTGGATACACCTGCCCCACACTTCACAGCACTCTCAGTCCCAGTGTGGTGTGGAAACGGGGGTAGATGTTGGTGGAAAGGGAAGGGGATGGGTGTTCGTGGTGGAGGAATTGGATGGGTGTTGGTGGTGGGGGAAGGGGATGGGTGTTGGTTGTGGGGGTAGGGGATGGGTGTTCGGTGGTGGGGGAAGGGGATGGGAGTTTGTGGTGGAAGGGGATGGGTGTTGGTGATGTGGAAACGGGGGTGGATATTGGTGGAGGGGAAGGGGATGGGTGTTGGTGGTGGGGGAAGAGGATGGGTGTTGGTGGTGGGGGAAGGGGATGGGTGTTGGTGGTGGGGGTAGGAGATGGGTGCTCGGTGGTGGGGGAAGGGGATGGGAGTTGGTGGTGGAAGGGGATGGGTGTTGGTGGTGTGGAAACGGGGGTGGATGTTGGTGGTTAGGGAAGGGGATGGGTGTTGGTGGTGGGGGAAGGGGATGGGTGTTGGTGGTGGGGGAAGGGGTGGATGTTGGTGGTGTGGGAAGGGGATGGATGTGGGGGAAGGGGATGGGTGTTGGAAGTGGAGATGTCGGTGGGAACGGGGGTGGGTGTTGGGGGATGTGGGTGGAGGAAGGGGATGGGTGTTGGAAGTGGGGATGTGGATGGGAACAGGAGTGGGTGTTGTGGGATGTGGGTGGGTGTTGGGGATGAATTAGAGTGAATAATAGCAGATTCTTGAAGGACTCCAGCATCCCCCTCTCTCTCTCTCGGTGAACTCCTCAAATGACGTCATCAATAACATTCGCGGGCCTGTTGGAAGGATGAAATTTTTATTTCCCGAGCTTTTTACAAAAGTCGTGTTTTTACGGAAATAAGGCGTGGAAATGAATTATTTTTTGTGGATTAGGTGTTTTGAATTCAACATATTTATGCAAAGAAAAAATGGGTCTGGACGATTACTTGAAATCTAATAGGGATTATTTACAGGGGGCGAGGGGTTCCGTGCCATATGCCATATGACTCTCGCTTGTGTGCCTCACCAGAACGCCCCGGCTGGGCGGGGCTCGCCCGCTCACAGCTGATAACTTTTAAACAAAACCACAACAACTAAAGTGTACCGTCGAATGAAAGCCATCAATAAATTACGATAACTGACGATATTGTGAATGGATCACAACATATATCCTTCACATGAGTTTTTTTTGGTAATAATGGACGAGAACTGCGAGGTCGCTACCGCCGTTACGTCGATTGGGGCTCGCCCGCTCACGGCTGATAACTTGTAAACAAAACCACAACGACGAAAGTGTACCGTCTAATGAAAGCCACCAATAAATTACGATAACTGACGATATTGTGAATGGATCACAACATATATCCTTCACATTAATGTTTTTTTTTTTGGTAATAATGGACGAGAACTGCGCGGTCGCTACCGCCGTTCCCCACCTCATGCCACCCTCACCCCAACTCTGTGGCGACACGCTGCCGCCGTGCCCCACCTCACCCCATGCCAGGGACACACAGCCTTCGTTCTGTACGATATTTCGGCGCTCTATATGAAAACTCCTCGGATTTGCCCTACATTGACGGCGGAATCGTTCTATATGATCACATTCGTTCCTAACAAAAATTTTGGAATAATATTTTAGGTCGTTCGATCTATAAGGGAAACGTTCTATGCGAACATGTTCTATGTGGGACCCTAGTGTATATATATATATATATATATATATATATATATATATATATATATATATATATATATATATATATATATATATATATATATATATATATATATATATTTACAGTAGAAACTTGATTTAACGGACTAATTCAGCCAAGCATAGCTCCGTTATATCAAGTTTTCTGCTAAATTGAGACAATAATACATAAATTACCTATAAGTACAGCCCTGTACATATATTTATAATTCCTCTCCATTAACACATGAAAAACTGTAAGAACTTTAGCTTATCTTCACAAATAGGGGTTCTGCAGTGGTCTGTATGGTCCCCTAAACCAACCCAAACGCGTCGGGGGACATTACCAGAACCACTCCAAATATTGCTACATTTAGCGGAATTTTTCCGCTATACCTAGCATAGAAATTGGAATAACGGAATTAATTTTTTCCTCTACATCGAGCTTCTACTATATATATATATATTATTCCCTCACTCTATGATGTCTCATTTATAAATTGATGCTTTTTAATATCTTTCTTATTTTTAACGATGGCTCTTGCTCGCTTTTACGATCGCACAAGAGATTTGTGATGTCTTCTAAGCAACCTGCAAGCTCTAGTGCCTTCAATATCAAGCCCAAGAGCCAGTTTCGATGTACTGTACGATGGTTCACTATACAATTGGGTTTTCAGGAACCCAAACTTATAAAAAGAGAACACCACTGCTTTAGAAGCATGTGTGAGTAAGGTACAGTTGTTTACAATGGTGCCCACAATTACTGCAAACTAGCACCTAGGCACCAATTTCAACTTGCAAAGTACAATATTTGTATCTTTCAAACTTCATAAATTGAATGTTCGTAAGTCAAGGACTCGGTTTAGTATATACAGGGAGGTCCCGTTATACGAGCATTCGGTATACGAGAAATCAATGATACGAGCTGAGTAAATTAGGGTCTATTTTCAATATACGAGATCAAAAATCCAATGCTACAACATTCAAACTGGGGCGAGTAAAATTACCAAGTTCAAAATGCACGCCCTACCACGTATGCATCTGGGCTGTATGATGATGTACAATGATTCAGATACGCAGAGACGAGTCTGTGGGCAGTGGAAGAGGTCTGCGCACCCCTCCCTTGTCCCTTACCTACCTTACCCTCTCTGCTAGTCTTGTATCACGCGGCGTCCCCTACAGTACAACGTCTTTTTTGCTTGTATTGTGCCTTGAGTCAATTTTAGTGATTTGCTGGTTTACTTAATGTGCTTATTGTGACTTATTTGTGCTCTGTCCTAGTACTGTGCTGTCACACTCTTAATTCACTGTGTTTTGTGTGGTGGTGCTTATTTTGTGTGCTATTTTCTCTTTCAGAATGCTTTTTCAACAGAATAGGTAGTACAGTGTGGGTAATATAGACGCTGTGTGTTTGTTGTAGTTTATTTTAGCTTGAAAAACATGTCTTTGATGGGGTCCTGGAACCAAACCTATATTTTACTATTAGTTATGTATTTCGCTATACGAGATTTCGCTTTACGAGTATGCCAGGTGGAACCTAACTGCTCGTATCTTCGAGACCTCCCTGTATATATTATTTATATATATACTAAAATGAGTCCTTGACTTACGAACATTCAATTTATGAAGTTTGAAAGATACAAGTAGTGTACTTTGCAAGTTGAAATTAGCACCTAGGTGCTAGTTTGCAGTGTAGTGCAGGCACCATTGTAAACAAGTGTACCTTACTCACACGGGTTTCTAAAGCAGTGCTTCTCAACCTTTTTATTACCACGCTCCCTTTAGAAGTTGCTCATGGCCTCTCCTACTTCACTTTTTCAACCATGAAGTTTCAAAATCCTCCTGAATCAAACAGAAAAACTGAAAAATGCATGTTTTTAGTATTATTTATAAACACCTTGCATACACCCGACTGATTTAGTGAGATCACATTTTAATGTGATACTTGATTGTCCTTTTTCTCTCTTGGCTTCCCCCCCTAGTAATTCCTCACACTCATACGAGGGCATACTCCCCAGGTTAAGACTCCCCAGGTTAAGAACAGGTGGTCTAAAAGTAAAGTAACAAGTTATTTTTTCAATTTTCTCATACCTTTATTTTTTTTTACCAAAAAATGTTGTGCGGAACTTTGAATCTTTCAAGCGTTAAACAAATTTTGGTATAAATATTTTTTTTGCGTAACTTAATTTTCGTTAAGCGAGCCTGTGTTAAACGGGGTCTAAGTGTAAATGTATTCAAGCAGAACATTGTGATGCACATGATGAATGGATAGGAGGCTGGCTGGTAGCATTTTTTGAATGATTTTTTTATATACATTTCTTATGAAAAAAATTAAAGAGTATTCTCTTGATGAAACAATATAAAATTGTACAAAAGACAAAAATTTGGTATTTTAGGATATGAAAATAAATTTGTAGAAAAATAAATAAGAAGATACAAGTAAGTGTGACTTGAGAACCTTTGCTTGGGCTCTCAAATTACAAATTATATATTATAAAGGTTCATTCATAATAACATGAGACAAAGGAACATCCTACCATATTTGATATGAATGACACTACAAGGCTTGCTGGCCACACAGGAATGGTGACAAAAGTCTGACACTCATTTCAAACATATTCTGATAAATATTTAACAGTGTACACACTGGAAACTAAATCAGCATCTACATGTCTATAACCTATAAGTGTGATTCATTGATGGGGCAAAATAATGAGTCTAATAAATGCAGGTCTTTCCTCCCCACCCTGGCACCTGGTGTGCTGACTCTCAACTCTTTGCTGACAGTGTATTTCATGTTGACATAAGGGGATTGGCACGTGGTTGTAATGGAGGAAAAGGGGTGGCACAGGAATGTCTACGAATCATACTGTGGAATGTACACTGTAAATGCATTAAATCAAATACATAAAATATAATATGACTTAGTTGGGGTCATCAGGAATGCCCTTGAAATGCACACATGCGTGTGCATGCACACACACATTTATAGAGACAGTATAGGGACAATATTACTTACACATGTATACATCCTCACCAGCCTTTATTTCACACTTGATCCTTATTTTGTGTTCTGCACTATAATTATGTCACTGCTGGTGAGAAACAATCATCTCTTCAGTATTACAGATGTCAGCTTGCTGTAAATCAATACTTCATGGCACTTTACTAGAGTTTGAACCTCTGCCATTATACTTATTAAACCAACGAGAGTAAGAGAGTAGAGAGTAAAATCTAAATGGAATGATAAAGATGAGTAGAATGTATTTTCTGGAACAAAACAGAGCCTAAAAACCTTTTGACGTAGCATTTTGTTCACATGTTGGTGCATGGAGTGAATGGTTGCCTTTGACCCGTATCAAATAGGTGTGGCAGACACTAGACTCTGGGCTCCAGAGACACACACCAGGTATATGTACACATACCATAACTATACATTGGTCCACTAAGCTTAAGCACGTACATATCACATTGGTCATCGATCACAGAGTCACTGTACCTAGACTGTACAGGATCAGTGGGTTCCTAATCAAACTGTTCTTGGGGCTCAGCAAGGCAATTGAAGGTGAACACAATATGATTATGATAGATGAATGTAAAGATAACACAGGTATGAGATGTCGATGGACTGATCAGATTTTTATTCTGTTTTAGATGATTGAAGTATAATTGGACTTATGAATGCACATGTAACTTTTCTCAAGCCGGGTATGAGGTATGACACTAATATTTGATACGTTAGGAATTAAATGGGAATGAGTGAATACCATAGCCTGCAGCTTGAGTCCCTCACATCCTATACATAAATACTGCTTTCAACGTAACCCCTTACGACATTTGATACTTATATTGAAGGTGAACCTTCAACCCCAGTCTGCAAACATTCATACTGTTTCTAATATTAAATGCTCTTTATCTCTCATATGTTCTCATCTCACAAATATATACATGCATACAGACATACAATGAAGCACTCCATGAGTCGACGGAAGCACTCTTGCAGCTCTTGGGTAGTGTGGCATTCCAGGCGGAGCAGCAGGAGTGTACTATAACTTAACAGTGCCTGGCGGGAGACTGGCATTGCAGGTGCGGTAGTAACGGAGGTCGTTGATAAATCGTTGGACATTCTGGGTGAAGGTGGGCAGGTCCTGCAAGGATATATATATTCCTGTTATGTAGTTCAGGTGATCATGATTTTACTTAAAAATTACTACATCCCAATAAACATTGACAAGAAAAGTAACCTTAATTTTTAGAAATATCAATGTTTACAACACACTGGCTACCTCCAGCAATAAGTCATTGTAAGAGTATGATGTTAATTTCAGTAGATGATGGTAGATTGCAGTGGAAAAACAAAGTATTCACCGTATCAGTCTTAAAGTTTGCCCTGAGGGTTGTCCTCTGGTCAGTATCAAGGCCGTCCATGTTCTGCAGGAAGTGGGGCACAAACGCTCCTAAGAAGGTACTGAAGTCCACCGCCGCCATGTTGTACACAGTGATAGTGATCTGAGGATACACAAAACACACTTCTTATCCTCACCTGTAGGGTGTATTCTCTTCTCATGCCAACCTTGTGGTGATGTCTATCTTAGCATTTGATAAGACCTGCCTTTCGATAAGAAAGTACACTAGGGTCCCGCATAAAACGTGTTCGCATAGTGTTTCCCCTGTAGAACGAACGACCGTTAATGAGCGTTAAACTGGTGATAATTGGGCCTCTTCACTCCCCCCTTCCGAACGCACGGGATTGGCTGAGGTGTTGGGGCTTTAGGGTGAAACTTGGGAGTAGGCATTCTCACCTAACACCACATATCCCAGCCAATCCCGTGTGTTCGGAAGGGGTGAGGGAAGGGGGCCAATTTTTGCCAGCTGAACCCCTTCACACCCAGATCTTTCCTTTGCTATATAAAATTGTCTGTTGTTAGCCATAAAATAACGAAAAGTAACTTAAATATACCAAATTAGCTAGTGGACAAGGATACTAAACAGGTCATATCAAAGACTACTAAGACAAAGTAGTCTTGGGTCATATCAATAAAATATTGCTTATAGTCACTATAAATCGTCTAATGGTACCCAAATTACAATGGAAATTACGTTCTGGGCCTCAAGGAGTGAATATCAAATTAAAAAAAAATTTTTTTTTTTTTTTTTAAATAGATAATTAAAATTCCAGTTAGGAACGAATGTGATCATATAGAATGATTCTGCCATCAAAGTAGGGCAAATCCGAGGAGTTCTCATATAGAGCACCGAAATATCGTAAAGAACGTCAGGTGACGTGACATAGATGCGCATTGTGACGTCACTGTTGTACGTCTTGAGTCGCTTGGCTTTTTTTCACCAAGCCAAGCTTTTTTTGCCTCATAAGAACATAAGAAAGCTACAAGAAGCCATGAGACCTACACGAGGTAGTTCCTGTAACATAGGGTAGTTCCTGCCTTAGTGACGAACCCACACATAAGGCGGCGAATTTTGGTGAACAAGCCGCCATAAGAAGGCTTGCGGCAGCTTGGATTTTCTGTTAACTCGAGGCTCTTTTCGTAAGCTGGCTTGCCCAGCTAGCGCAAGCCATGGCAAGGATGAGTGAGGAGGGTCCCGTGGCTGCGGCGTGTCGCCACGGAGATGGGGTGAGGGTGGCAGGAGCTGGTGAACGGAGGTAGCGACCGCGCAATTCTCATCCATTATTACCAAAAAAAACATTCTTGTGAAGGATATATGTTGTGATCCATTCACAATGTCGTCAGTTATCGTAATTTATTGATGGCTTTCATTCAAAGGTACACTTTTGTTGTTGTGGTTTGGTGTCGTCGTGAGTGTGGTGTGTGTACAAGTTATCAGCTGTGAGCGGGTAAGCCCTGCTCTGGGTTACACTGCGTCGTCATCCAGTGACGAATGAGTGACCTCCAAGATGCCTCGGAACCCCTCGCCCCAGGTACATAAACCCTATTAGATTAAAGGTATGCAACAATGCCTATTTCATCATTTCTATGCACAACTTATCATTTATATATGTTTTGGTATGTATGGGTGTGAATGAGTATAAATGTACGGGTACGGGCGGGAGGACCGATTGACCAATATCAATTTTTCCAAGTTTGTGTTTCACATAGAGCGAATTCACATAGAACGACTTCGTTTATCGACCAATTTCTCGTTTTATGTGGGACCCTAGTGTATACTGTGAGTTTATGTGCAAAGATATAGATTTATTTCTAATGAATTATGACTAATATTATTTTCCTTTTGATTACATTTAAGTTTGCTTCTTGGGTGCCATCTTGCAAGTATTCCATCAGTAAGGGTTTTTTTCTTCTATTAATTGTCTCCGTCCAGGCGGGAAATTGAACATGCGTCCTCTCAGACCTCACGCACCTCTCAGTTGTGAGCCAAGTAGGCTAACTACTACATGACTGGCCACTAGGAGCAAGAAATAATTGTATAAAGAAAAACCATTAAGCATTTTTTTTTAGCAAAATGTAAGGACTGAAGATTCTTCTTCTTTAGCCAGTTATCTCAAGTTTCAGATTATCAAGATAGTTCTTCCTCTTCTGTCTCTTCTTGTTAACTGATACTAAGCATGGTCCAGTTACTCTTCTGACACAGTGGATTAGTGATTACGCATTTGACTAGTTGGCAGGTTTAATCTAGAGGCTCTAAACCCTTTTCAGTATGCTCAGCACTGATTCACCTGGTATGTCTTTGGATCTCATCTACATAAAATAACATAATGTCTTGTCAATGGACCCATTTACTCTACTTGAAGTACTGATAGAATGGAAATCTTCAAGCCTCATATAGTAGGGCAGTGATGTTGATTTTTCTATGTGAACAGTATTTTTGATGATACGTACAGCCAGTTTAAGTACAGGAAAATGTATGCACTCTTAAAATGGCGCCATGTTGTGATGTCACGGACACGCCTGCTACAGATCAGCAGCACAGCTATCAAGCCACCGCTCCACTTGCATTACTCTTACTACCTACTACACCAACTTGCATTACCCCTACTACTGCAAGATGACCAGTAATCCTCCTTCAAGTGATGTGGTAGGCTTTCACTGATTGTGAATATATAAGTTGTAGTTTGTAAGGAAGAAGTGGATAGACAGGGATGTCCCATGACCCCAGGGGGCCTATGACACCAGGCAAGTGATGATTTTTGGCATTGCAACTCCTTATAGGGAGCTCAAATGAACCTGCAATGACATGTACCGCTAGACAGATAGACAAACTCATAGAACAGGTAGAATGAGATATATGGCTTTCTTTCCCTACATAAGCAAAGTATACACCCTTTGACACCATAACACCTGCCTTCCACAACACTCAAACTCCACTCAGTGAAGAGATTAACAAGAGTAGCTAAGAACAATTATGAGATTAAGGTCGCTGGACAGGCAAAGAACGACCCTAAGGGTTTGTTCAGGTATATAAAACAAAGACTAGGGAATTAGTGGGGCCGTTAGGAATAGGGCAGGGTGAGATCGTAACTACTGATGAGGATATGTGTAAAAATTTAAATGTTCTTAAATCTGATAGTGAACAGATGTTTAAAGGAAGCGATGATGAGAAACTCAAAGATATTGTGATAACTAGGGAAATGGTGGAAGAGGGTATAGATAAAATGAAGAACTTTAAGTCACCAGGACCAGATGAAGTTTATCCCAGAGTATTAAAAGAATGCAAAGAGGTTGTTAGTGATTCGTTAATGCACATTTTTAGGAAATCGGTTGATATAGACTAAGTGCCGTTATTGTGGCGGTAAGGAAATGTAGTCCCCATATTTAAGAAGGGTGATAGAGGACTAATGTCAAATTATCGACCCGTTAGTCTAACGTCAGTGATAGGTAAATTATTGGAATTATTATTGCAAAAAAACAGTGCATTTAGAAAAACATAGTTTGGTCAATGATTCACAACGTGGATTCACCAAGGGTAGGTCATGTCTCACCAATTTCTTGAGTTTTTATAGAAAAGTTTATGAGATGGCAGATAATGATAAGGATTATGATATAATATACCTGGACTTTAATAAGGCCAAAGACTACTGTATACTGGACTTGCTACTTATTTTGGGCTATTTCCAGTGGAGGCCAGTTTTGCAATTCCTGACATTTTCGAACATCACTCCCAGTTCCCTTCCTATGGTTTATCAGTATAAATGATATACCGTTATCTTCGTAAATGTTTGTTCTATAATATTATCAAATAAAAAACTGTAAAATACACTAAAGAAATGCCATTATGAGAGAGTGAAAAAATATGCATGAACTTAATATTCACTTAAACTCTTCGCCATTTAATATTTTGCAAGAAAACATTTTATATGAAACATATCAATAGAAGCGGAATTTCATTAGCTTTCCATTGGTATATTTCGTTTTCTGATAAATGAATTAGAACCATACATAAATTAGCGTTAACTAAATAATTAACCTCATCAATCGGGAAAATTACCCGATTGATGATGTTATTTATTTAGTTAACGTTAATTTATGCATGGTTCTAATTCATTTATCAAAAAACGAAATATATCAATGGAAAGCTAATAAAATTCCGCTTCTATTGATATGTTTTATGTAAAATGTCTTGAAGCAAAATATTAAATGGCGAAGAGTTTAAGTGAATATTAAGTTCATGCATATTTCTTCACTCTCTTATAATGGCATTTCTTTAGTGTAATTTACTGTTTTTTATTTGATAATATTATAGAACAAACAGTTACGAAGATAACAGTATATCGTTTATACTGATAAACCACAGGAAGGGAAATGGGAGTGATGTTCGAAAATGTCAGGAATCGCAAAACTGGCCTCCTCTGGTCATGGGCGGGTTGGCGCGGGGCACGAGTAGCAAGTCCAGTATGGAGTAGTCTTTGGTAAGGCATTCGATAAGGTACCACATGTGCGACTCTTAAATAAGTTTAAGGCTCATGGAATAGATGGGAAGGTTCTTCGTTGGATCAGAGCTTGGCTAAGTGATAGGCAACAAAGGGTTATAATTAATGGTTCTAAATCTGAATGGGGGCAGGTGACAAGTGGGGTTCCACAAGGGTCTGTTTTGGGTCCATTACTATTTTTTATTTACATCAACGACTTGGATAGTGGGATTAGCAGTGATGATTACTAAGGTAGGTAGGATTATTGGATCACAGTCGTGATGGAAACATATTGCAGGGAGACTTAGATAAACTTAATGAGTGGGTAGACAGATGGCAGATGGAATTTAATATTGATAAGTGCAGCATTATGAATGTTGGTAGAAAAACCCT
>JACEEZ010001618.1:290000-297500 GCA_016584305.1 Chionoecetes opilio | reverse complement strand
CTGGTCGATACCCCAACTGCTACAACATTAAGAGTGACAAAGATGGTAACATTAATTGGATGGATCTGGACAGAGATTTTACGTCGTGGGAAACAGTGGACGAGGCGACAGAAATGCTTGTGTTGTTTAATACAAATGAGGTGGTGTGTGCTAAGGAAAAAGAGATTGAGAATTGGAGGACCAAGGAGGTGTATGAAGAGGTGGAGAATGTGGGTCAACAAGCTATATCTGTACGTTGGGTGGTCACAGAAAAGCTGAAGGAAGGGAAGACTATTGTGAAGGCACGTTTGGTAGCCAGGGGCTTTGAGGAGGACATCATAGGGCTGCAGAAGAATTCTCCCATTTGTTCAAAGGAGGCTGTCCGTTTGGCAATGGTACTCGCCTCAGCTAATGGTTGGGTGTGCCACACAATGGATATACAAGCTGCATACCTCCAAGGGAACAAAACAGAGCGTGAAGTGTACCTGATACCTCCTCCTGAGTTCGACAATGGCTTATTGTGGCATCTGAGGAAGATGGTGTATGGTTTGTGCGACGCAGCCAGACAATGGTACATGAGGGTGAAGGAACAGCTGATATGTCTCGGTGCCAAGATTTCGTCCCTGGACCCTGCATTGTTTTCGTGGAGCCAACATGGTGGAACAGGGGGTATCGTATGCGTATATGTGGATGACTTCTTGTGGGCTGGTACTATGAACTTTGAGCAGCACGTCATAAACCAGTTGCGTAGGATCTTCCAGGTCGGGTCTTTCGATTCCGAGTGCTTTAAGTATGCGGGGCTCAACGTAGTTACCACAGAGGACGGCGGTATCACAATCGACCAGTTTCAGTATGGAGCATCGTTGAATCCGGTTGCCCTTAGCAAGCGTCGGGCATTGGAGAAGACGAGTGATTTGTCAGAACGAGAGAAAACAGAATATCGTGCGTTGGTCGGGCAATTAAATTGGATGACTACTCACACTCGCCCGGATATAGCGTTCGATGGGTGCGAGCTGAGTGTTTCAATTCCAAAGGCTACGGTGTCTGACATATTGAGACTAAATAAGGTGATTGAGCGTGCGAAAGCGGATAATGTTGGGTTGTTTATCCCGAGGATTAGACCTTTAGATGAGTGCCACATTGAGTGCTACGCTGACGCATCGTTTGCCAACCTGCAGGGACTTGGGTCTCAAGGGGGCTTTATCATCTTTCTGTGCGACACTAATAATGTACGGGGCCCTATTTACTGGCAGTCAAGGAAGGTTCGACGGGTGGTCAATTCAACTCTTGCTGCGGAGACCCTGGCACTTCTGGATGGTGCTAGTACTGCGGTGTACGTGGCCAGTATTCTGCAGGAGATCTCCGGATGTGGGAGGATCCCTATCAGGTGTTTTGTGGACAACCGTAGCATAGTGGAAGCCCTATACACCTGTAAATTGGTGGACAACAAGCGTCTCAGGATTGATATATCAGTGCTTCGAGATATGTTGGATCAAGGGGAATTGAAGGAGGTAACGTGGGTGGAGACATCGAAGCAACTGGCAGACTGCCTTACCAAGAAGGGCGCGTCGACTGCGCGGCTGCGGGAGGCAGTCAGTCGGGATTAGGTGTTGACTGTCATCAGCAACATGTAGGGAGTGTAAATATGTATATTGGTGAACATACAATTGTATATAGTTGTATTTACTAAAGGGGACACGCAAAGAAAAGAAAAAAAAAAAAAATAGCGAGTGTGTTAATATATTAGCAGTCACTTTTTTTAACACGCCCACCATGGCGTGAACCAATGGCAGACCACCATATCATCGGCTGGCTCATAACGTCATCACTGGTGATGACGTGACAAGACATACGGTGTGGAGTGAGCGGCCAGTCGTTCCCTAGAGCTCAGTGAGTGCAGTTGTGTCTAGTATAATTAATAGGTTAGATTACTGCTTTTTGGTTGGGGTGGTGGAGGGTGGTGTGGTGCTGGTGGTGGTGGAGGATGGGTGGCGGTCATGAAGGATGGGTGGTATGGTAGCGGTGGAGGGTGGGTGATGCAGTGATATGATGACAGACACTCACCACCACTTCTTTATTAATTTGACTTTCAGCACACTTATTGAAACTTTCTGGCGTTGCCTTAAAGAGGGGAGGGCTGTTACACATTCATACAAAACAACTTTAGTATGGTCTTAGATATGTTTAAGGGAGACGGCCAGTCAGCTGGGCGATAACATTGAGGTGGTGACGTCATGACCAATCACAGCGCATCTTGCAGTCACGTGATATTTTGGCTTCCAAAAATTGTATACATTTCATTAATGATTCATATTCAAGCTAAAAGACTTACGAGTACAATGATATGTAGCCCTTACTGCATCTAGTTTTATAATATTTGGTGTTTTAAGTTTGAGGAAACAGGTCCATTGAGGCATGGACCATTGGGCCTGGCTAATCCATTAAATTTTTCTAAAAAAACTTTGAGGCAGAAAAGCATTTAGGAATCTTCAACATGTGTTTGGGTGAGATCAGTCTTACCTCTTCCTGAAGCAGGTCCTGAGAGCGGTGGACCAACACCTGCAGCAGCACCGTGATGAAATGTACCAGCAGGGAATTGCGGAACACTCCCTGTCATGGCAGATCCATCATCAGTAACGCAAGCTTTTGGACTTGCATTAATTTACACAAAGGCTCTCTGAGTGTAACAAAAGTTATTTAGAGGTTGCCTGATTGTCTATATGAAGCAATGTTGACACCTTAAGTGTCACCTTGTTATGTATTGGCCAAAATTGTATCAATGAGAAAAATTCAACAAATTAATATGCAGAACTCTGAATACAGAAGCACGTGTGTATTCAGTTTCATGTTTCAGTTTCATGTATGCACAGTAAAACTTCAGTTGATGAAAGTGCCTTACCTTGTGATACAGCTTATATTTGGAATTGAGTGACTCCATAGCTTCTAAGTTGTGCTTGAAGATGGAGATGTCTGGCTGCATGAAGGACTGACCAAAGGCCTGCATAATCTGGATAAACTGAGCCTCATTTTCAATGGAGTCCCAGTTGCCTGCACCTAAGGAGATGTGTATGGATGGCCTGTAGGTGTGAAATAAGCCATCAGGTCAAAGGTGACTTCCATTCCCACAGTCTTTCGAGTGGTGGGCTTGACTCCTATGACTTGATATGTAGAAAACTACAGGATAGTGTAAGATATGTAATGAGTCTCAGCTAACTTGCATGCTGATGGGAAACAAAATCTGGATTCAATGGATCCTTTCCATTGTACCTCTGCTGTACCATATAACTTCATTATATATCAAATAGTTTTGTCAGATCTGGCAACCCTTCTGTTCACTACATTAGATGGTTATGCTTACTGCCAACCTGTCACACAGCATTCCACTGGAGTCTAGTGTCACAAAGGCCATACAGCTGTAAGGCAGGCTTAATGGCACCCTTGTGTAGTGATATTTGGGGCTCTACGAGCCCAAACATGTGGGTTCATATGCAAAGCCTAAAACCATCAAAGTTGATCATTACCCTCCTATAACATGGAGTCAATAGGATGGCTTCTAACTGAAAGCTTGGATAAAATGAGTATGGACTCACTTGAAAAAATATTTCCAATTGTGCTCAAGGAGGCAACGCAAAAGTTCAAAGAGGGGACTCTTCACTTCTGGCGAGGTGTGGTCTGAGATGATGGGGTAGATGTGATCCATGCACAGGGTGATGGTGTTAGGGATGAACCGCTTGAATGACTGGCCGGGCTCACTCACTATCAACTCCAACAATTTGAGGAACCTGGGCAAAATGGATAGGTAGAATGTAGTATATGGAGCATAGAATATATAAAGCTCTCTCCTCTGATGAATGAAGCATTTGGTAAAAAGTATTTCTTATGAATTTCAAATACATAATTATTATATCTTCCTTATGGTAAGCTTCACAAAAAATCCTCACAAAGGGCTTCAATATTAAAAACAAGTTTACTTTACAAGTAAGTTACTGGATTTTTTTTTAAGGGATCAGCCATGCACAGGTACTGAGTGTTCGGGATTAAGGGGAGGCAAAACTACATGAAATCACAAGGCAACCTGGCAGAGATATTGCAGCAAGAAAGCCTTACTTGTCAACCACCCTGACAGCAGCCGGGTTGTCCGCTGTGATGGCTAGCTGGAGGTGGTGGCGAGTAGTAAACACATCAAGGAAAGTCTGAATGGTGGCCTCTACACGCACAGGTCCCAGCTGAACTCTCAACACTTGCATCACCACCACCATCAGTGCTAGAATCTCTTCACACACACCTGAACGGTTGACGAGACATGAATGACCGAGATGCATGCATGTGGAAATTTTGGCAGAATAATTTGTTTGAAAATTTTCATTGAAAAGTTTAAACGTTGAATGATGATACCTGACTGTTATTGCTGTTATCAAGATGGAGAGAATTCTAGGAATTCAACGTCTACTTTAAAATTCAAGCTTACATTGTTGTTTTTCCCCACTTAACCCCTTAAGGCCAGGAAACTACAATGCTTTGATCACTCATGGTGAGTAAAACTGAGACTGAAAAAACAGTGAAACAAATTTGATTTGTGTTGCCTAGATTTTGAAGCACTGAATACAATTATTCTGCAAATTAGCTTTGGAGTCAGAAAATTTTCCCTCGACACGTTTAATAAATATGGGTGACCAGGCGACACCTGCCCCCATATATATATTATATATATATATATATACATGTACTCTCTCTCTCTCTCTCTCATCACGGAGAAGAGGGAGCAGTGGGGAGATTAGAGTCTGCCCTGAGGCCTAACAAGTGTTTTTTTGTAAAATGCGACGCATTACATTCTTATATATTTTAATGTGATAATACAATACAGATTTACATGATACATATTCAATCAAAACCTGTTACTGGAGGTTTCTTAGAGAATCTTAGGAACATTTTTTCTGCACTTCCCCTTCTCCATATGTGAAAATTTCATGTCAGCTACTACCACTGTCATGGAGTTTACTTTCATCACAAAAAAGCTCATCCAAGGTGTTTAGGACTGTAAAGATGTTGGTGGATCACTCTCAAAGAAAAGGAATTATTGGCGAGAGCCTCAGATGGGCCTATTCATCCAAGTGTCATGTGAGATGTCAACAACCACCTCCATAACAACTATTGACAATACTGAGGCCTACGTCTCGAGACAGAAACATGCTGAGAGCAAGGAGGGAGCTGTCAGACTTAATCTGATGCCGCCCAAGAGAAAATGTGCAACACAAATTTAAATTCTACAACAGGAAATGAAGACTCAACGGATGCCAGCCGTTCCAAGTGAACTTCAAGCCAATGACTCAAGCACGCTGATATTTAAGAATCAAAATTAGTTTCACATGAAATCAAACTCTTTGTGAGCAATATAATATAATAAGGTATGAGTAAATTTAACTTTTTTAAGTTCATGTGTCCTTCACATATTTATGCAAAGATTTTCCAATTACTCATGGAGACATGTTATATGCTCAAATAACGAACTAACTTGTGTGCTGGACGTAGATAGGGAAGAGTAAGATGGCTTGGTGGATCACATCTTGGACACAGTGGTAGTAGAGTTCCCTGCTGGCCTTGTCTGTGTTGTTCAGCTCCCCCACCTGATACTGAATGATGGACAGTGTGTCACACAACTTTGGAGTCACTGGAAGTGGACCATTAGTTATGATTAATGCATAAAAATATTTATGTTCCTCTTTCTCTTACACGCACTGCACAGTGATTTAGTTCCAGACTTGAGATGTCACAAAACATTTATGAGATTTGAAAGTTGCTATTCTTCTAACGAGTGAAAAGGTGGTATGGAAACAGGCTGAAGCAGGAATACTTATCTCTTATGATTTGACATAGTCTTCTTCAGAAAGAGAGAAAAAAATCAGACATACAGAGTGAGGCAGTATAATATGTACCCCCATGGTGGATCATGTGGGTGATCGGTGTGTGTCGGGGATGGGAGCCCGCTGGTTGGTCTGTACCTTGAGTCCTCCCTACCATCGCGAGTATCAACCTGGCCGCACCTGTGATAGGTTGACACATCCCAACCCGGTTGGTCACATCCCCTGTTGTGATGTGTGATGGGTTCAACCATCCTCCTCATTTATCTTGCCAGCCCAGTGTGTTGAATTCTCAGGCTATCTCAATCTGGCAAGTGTCCATGTTTTTCTACTTGTACAACTAGGGGGTTAGCTGTCCTGTGGTTGTGTAAATTACTCATGTGTTCGTGTACTCTCCTCTCGATCCACGTGATGTCTCACCGCAATACAAAGCAGGCCTTCTGTTGCATGGTATATTGTAGACCACACTGTTTGGGTTGTCATTCTTTCCATTACCTTCCTTTCTAACACAGCCCTTAACTTTAAGTCCTGCCGCATGTGCTACATATACACTTATCCCCGACAGGAAGTCAAGATAACTTCTCCTTCCCTTGTTGGCACTGAGTGGAGCGATGGCTAACCTTTTTATGGAGACACTAAAGGAAGATGCTTGTATGTGCTTCATGGGGAGGGATTTAGTGGTTCTGGTATGTGGATGATGTGTTCTTAGTGATGCCACAAAGGATATTATTGTGGAAAATAAACTTTGAATGTTAAATGGAGTGAATGTGCACATCCAGTTCAATATGGAAATGGAGGTGGACAATAAGGATACTAATGCAAGGACATGGTCTGATGTGGTAATTGGATTCTACATGCAAGCCATAAGGATAAGTAGCGAAACATTTAAGTAAGGGGAGAGTATATGAACACAGGACTGATTTATGCCACCACAGGACGTCTAACTCCCTAGTTCTACATGCGGAGAAACATGAACACTTTTCAGATTGAAATGGTGTCCGGATTCTCCACATTGGGCAGGCGAGGAAAATGAGAGGGATGGTTAAAGCCGCACAAATCACAACATGGAATGTGACCAACCACCAGGAGGGATGCGTCAACCTATCACAGGCGGCCAAGTGGATGGTAAGTTGGACTCAAGATTCAAACAGATCAACCACCGGGCTCTCTTCTGGGGCGACCACTGACATGATGCAGTATGGGGGCACATTCAATGCCTCTCTCTGTATGCCTGTCTATTCTCTCCAAAGAAGACTGAGTCAAAACGTAAGGGATAAGTATTCCTGCTTTGGCCTGTGTTTTACTGTAATCCTTCTACTCACTTGTCTCACCTTTGTCCAACATTTTTCTAAATCTATTATGAACTCTCAGTTTCATGTTTGTGCGAACTGCATACAGAAAATAATGAACATAGGAAATTTGATGCTACTAAAGATGAAAAGTGAGATCACAACACAACTTCAAGTATTGGAGAAGATCTCTCTCTCTCTCTCTCTCTAATACATATATATATATTATATATATATATATATATATATATATATATATATATATATATATATATATATATATATATATATATATATATATATATATATATATATATATATATATTCTAGTAACAGAACAGCCATGCAAAGGTTAACAATTCCAGGAGGTAATA